>APFE030349879.1:109061-124034 GCA_000404065.3 Pinus taeda | reverse complement strand
AAAATTATTTCATTATCAAAAAATTACAAATAAAAAATAGCATTTTTTATAAATTATATATCTCTTCCTTATTGCTAATTATACTATTTTTTTAATGTTAACATTCTTCCTACTAAACACTCCTCAATTTAATCACAGAAAAAACTATTCAAAATTCACACCCCTGGATCTAACTATAAATACATAACTAAAATGAAATATTCTAAATTCACATCCATAAATCTAAACATAAAAAAAAACATAAATACGAAAAACACACATTGAAACAATTAATAAACCACTAATAAATATTAATAAACCAGTCAATAAAATACGCGTGGCCTTATTATAAACACACAATCAAACATTAAAGTTGACCAGTTATGTCATAATTCATAATTAAAGCCTTATTGAACGTCTCACTAGCTCCCAAGCAAACATGAGTCTGGCTTTTTCTAAACATAAAAAACATAAATACAATATTTAACAGTCATAGTAATCTTCACACTTCCGCAAGCTCCGAGCCTTCTTGAGCGGTACTACCACCCCTGCACACACATCAGAGTATTTTAACATGAGTAACAAATTATTGGATTATTTTTTTTAATAGTGTAACTAGATTATTTTATAATATTAAATAGTTAGACATCGCTTCAGAGTACATTAACATTATAGAATACTATTGTGGTACCCGAGCAACGTCAATCTTTTGAACTTTGATTAACCAAAAGACTTTATTGGCTAGAGAATTGATTCAACTACTGTTTTACCTGATGCCGTTGCCAGTGCCTGTGGCTTTTTTATAACCACCTTCTCAGAGGTGCGAAAATCATCTATAGTTGTGGCTGTTATAGGAGCCAGCAGGAAGAGAGTGAAATACACATGGCCATCACTAATACAATCTTTGAAGAGGCCATTGATATCGACGACAAAAAAAAAATTCCAAAAATTCTAAATGAAGCACGTATGAACCGGTGAAGAGAAGAAGGTCAGGTGAAAGTTTAAATAGAGATAGGGCTGGAGTTGGAAAATGGTTTATAATGTAATATAATACTATATTATATTATAAATTAAATCCATATCTACTACCGGTATGAAAAATACAAAATCACATTAAATAGGGATGGAATTGTATTGACTAAATATTATAAAAAATCCATATTTACTACCGGTATTGAAAAATACAAAAGCACATTAAATAAAGAAAAGAACAAATTGACTTTTCAAAATGAGAATCATATGTAGTTGCTTCACTAGTTACATACATAAGTGTTTGTTAGTTAGTGATTGTTTTGGAATATGGTTTATAATATAATATAATAAAATATTATAATATTATATTATATCATAAAATAAATCATAATATATGAATCAAATCATATATATAAGTGTTTGTTTTGGAATATGGTGTGTAATGTAATATAATACTATATTATATTATAAATTAAATCCTAATATGCTACAGAGATAGGGATGGAATTAGCATAGATAGGGATGGAATTGCATTGATTAAATATTATATAAGTGGGGAATCCATTAAAGAAAAAAATAGATTGACTTTTCAAAATGAGAATCATATGTAGTTACTTCACTAGTCACATATAGGTGTGTTTGTTAGTGAATATGGTTTATAGATAAAATATAATAAATATTATATACTATATTTATATTATATATAAAAGTATAAAATAAATCAATAATATTGAAATCAAACTTTACTTTTTATTTATTGAAAATGAAAATGATGAATGATCCTTATATTAAATAAGCAATATATTATATTAATAACAATAAAATAGTATAATATAGTGTTTTGTTTGAATATGAATTCTTTTTGAATAATATAAATTATATAGTATATATAATATATAATTAATTTTGGTTCAAATATATCTTGGGATATATATATAGAGAGAGGGGGTTATATTTTTAATTATCTAAATAGGTTTATTTTTTTTAATGTGAATTAAAATAAATATAATAACATATTTTTTTGTTTGAGGTAATGTGAATCTAAGATGATAGAGACTCTTAACATGTGGCTCATTGGATTTTAAGTGATTATAATCAGCAAGAATAACACCTCACTTGGGCCACACCAATCCATAGCATAAATTCAAGGTAAGTCCCACATAACAAGGAATATTTTCATTATTTCTTTTATACCTATTCGGAAATATAACATAATATTATTATAGGTATATTTGAAATATAATAGGTATATCTGAAATATAATTTATATTTTTGTTATAGATTATGAAATATTTTATATATGCTTCAAATATTATAAACATATTTTTGTATTATATATTATATCTCAACTAAATATACAATGAAGTAGGCATCTTGTAATTGTCATATTATTAATTTTACATGCCATTAGTCAACTCCATATTAAATTAAGTAGTGAAGGAATTACATATTTGGGGAAAATAAATTTTAACTATTGCTTTAGCTTTCAATCACTTTATTTCTCTTTTGTTATTACTATTTTTTAATGTTTTAATGTAAGTATTATTTTATTTTTTTTAATTGTAATGATACATGTTTATATCTCCTTCATATTCATTTTTTCCAAGAGTTGTTATACAAACAGGTATGGAAGATATGTCTTCATGTAAAATTACGTTTAAAAAATATAAAATTATATATTTAACAATAAATTAAATAATTAGTAATAAAAAATTAAGCATAGTTTGGAAACATCAATTTGCACCTTAATTTTGCTTTTCAACATTATTAAAATGCAAAGAAAAAAAATAATTTACTCTTCAAAATTGAGGACATGGAGTTCCTTCACTACATGACATGGAGTTGATAGTTGTTACTACACCATACTTAATTCATTTTATGATTGTTAATAAACAAAAATATAGTAGTACCAATTATAAACTCATTAAAAGTATAGTAGTATTTTTAATTATATATACACACACATTGGTAATATTTTTAATTATCTAGATAGGTGTATTTTATTTTCTCTTCTATGTCTAGTGAGAAATATAATATAATGTAATTATATCATCTTATAATAATATTATATAAATTAAAGTTATATTTCGATTCATCAAAATATTAATAATAGTTATATTTGAAATATAAAATTATGTTATTTGAGAGATTCTGAATCGTTTTATTCATGTTTCATTAGAATAATTTTATGTTATTAATGTATTTTTATCTTAAATATTACATGTCACCTAGACATGAATCAATTATACATCATGAAATATGAATAATATTATATTTCTGTTATAATTTAAGCTTCAATTGTTCTCTTTGTAGGAAGAGTGTCTAGATTACTCAAAATGGTGTGTGAATTTGTTTACATGTCATTTCTCAACTTCTTATTAAGTTGTGGAGTAATTACATGTTTGGTACTCGAAAATAAACATTTAATTTTTATTTGAACTTTCAATTACCCTATCTTTATATAAATTTGATTTAAATGTAAGCTTGAAATTAAATATTTTATTTATGGACCACAATAATTTATTTAGTTATCACTTTTTTTAAAATGTTAATCCCAAGTATTATTTTTAAACATAATGATTCATGAGTATATGTCACACTACCAAGAAAACTTAATAACTCTAAAAAAATATATAATAAAACAGCAAACCGAATTACTGTAATATGAAATAGTTGATTAAAATGGTCATTAATGAAATTATTGTTCTGCATTTAAAAGTCAAGGTTTTTGCTTGATTACATATAGCTTATTTTAAGTTGTGTTGTCAGGGTTATCTCCACCGTACTTTTTGATGCAGGGCTATCCCTCCAAACCCAGGATCTTCAATAACTCCAATCCCGAGCGCATTCTACACATGCAACCACAATATCAAATCTTATATAAGATACGATTTGTTGCAAAAATCTTCAACTTCTGAAGGTCCAATGACTGTTCTATGCAACCGCTTCAAATCTCTGGAAATAAGAATATAAGGATGCAGCCATGCCTGTATCGCTCCAAGGCAATAATTGGAATGCCCATTCGCTCTGTCCAGTCGGTGCCAGTTTTACCATTCACTCAAACTCTTCATAAGCAATTCAAAAGGATTATTCATCAATTAATCCACTCACACCATGCTGTATTCAACAAAGAATTTATTACTAACTCCTCAACCATCATACATCCCTCTCACGCAAGCAATTGGTTAAACCCACAGCGCTCCACTTCTTTAACTTATGCTGCCTTTTCCCTTGCCGAACAAACATCCCTTTCCGCCATCAGTTATGCTATGAAGGGAATGAAGTGTCGATAGTCATTACAAAGCCAAGACTCCAGCGTAGAATACGAATGCGACACAAGCATACACTGTCCTGCGCATTATCCCCAACCAGTTACGCTGATCAATTGAATTTCGATTCCTTAACACTCAAAGGCAATTCCAAACTCCTGTGAACGAACTAGTAGTTGTTTCTTGGTATATCCCATCATGGAAAAACAGAAAAGTATCGGACTTTGATCAGCGGAAATATATTACAGAAATATGTCGGAACTTGACCCGCGGAATTACAGAGGTGAATATTACCTGCACACATTATATACTATTCTGCTATAATAAATCCTCGAATAATAAGAATAATCAGTGATTGCCTTTGCAGAAGTGCTTGGATCAGTAAACTTATTGCCTGAGTAAACTTATTGCCAAAGTCATCAATACGCACTATAGTCACAGGATCCTTACGCATAATAATTCCTTACTGTAGTGGCGTTACATCCCTTCCACAGAGGTTTCTATACTACATGCAAGCTAATTATTGCCGCTTCCAATCCATATTAAAGCCCGTGATACATACTTAAGATTAACGTGAGAACAGTCAACGCTTCCACGCTGTCAATACACAGAAAATTGGACTATACAAGCCTATTATCCAGAAATCATTGAACTAAAATCCCAGAGAGTTTTTTTTTTTTAAATATTACTTTGGCACCGCTCCTCTCTATGATCTTGAGAGCTCAACTGCCTCTTTTATTTATAATAATAATCGATAAATAGATAAGGAATAGATCCTCTCCTTATCTCTTAGAAAAATCAGGCTTTTTCCCTTTTACACAATGATTGAAAGCTTTATTCCCTATTTTTTTTATCTTAATTTTAACTAAAAAAAACATAAAACAGAAGGCAAAGGATCCCACTCTTTGCGTGTACATAATCTTTTTCATTTTTGGAATAAATCAAAAGATTTTTCCCCTTTTGAGTCACATGCGCGTGCATCAAACTCCCAAGGTAGAAAAAAATTCATGGTCTCCTGATCATTTGGTTTGTGGTCTTGATCTTCCTCGATCCCATACTTTGTTCTGCAACCGTCCAAATGATTTATTCCTTTGCTACCGCTGCATTTCTGTTGTCTTTTCCTCCGTCTTCCTCTTCCTATCAATCAAGTTCAAGTTCTGATCGATCTTGATTGCTGCTATTTCTATTTCTATTTTGCTTGCTCTTGGATTGCTCCATCATTAGCTGCCATATTTCTTCAATTTCTATGTCCAGCTTACTACTGTTGTTTCCAATTTCTGTTAATTCAGCTGCTACCATAAAAGCTGCTTCTGCTGCCGCCATAGATGTTGCTACCTCCCAAGCTTCATGTCCCTCTCCAACATACTTTGGCTCATCACCTGTAAACACAATCAAATTGTTAGCATTAAAATCACAAGACCCACTCGTCTTATTTTTCGATTCGGTCACGAACCTTTCTCTCTGCAGCTTCAAGTCTTTTTTAGGACCCAAAAATTTTCCACTCGCTTTCTCCTCAACTTTCTCTCGCAATATTTGAACATGCTGATTTGTATTCGCCATGAGACTGTCAGCTAGCCTCACCTTCTTACCACCTTCTGCTTCATGACTGTCCTTCATGAAAACTTCCCTGCCTTGTGTCCTGAGCAAATTAACCTGTGCATACGTCTTCTATTTTTCCAGTTCCCTTCTCTGAAGATCTAGTTTCCTGTACAATTGAATAACTTCATTAGGAGTAGATTTTGGAAACTTCACACAACTTTTTATACCTTCAACGACTCTGGAGCAATCATCAGCTCGTTCAACATTCTGACTAGCTTCCATCTTCATGACAATATCAGCTAATTGTCTTTCACCTGCAAACATACACAAATTGTCAGATTTAAAACCATGTGACCCCTTGTTCTTACTTGAATTTTCAGTCTTCAAGTCTTCATATTCACTATCTCCCAGGAATTCCCCTTGTTCCATTTCAACTTCCTCTTGATTCATCTTCTTACCATTTACCTTGGCATTCTCTGTCCTCTACTGTGGCTTTTTCCTGAACCTCTGCTATGACTATTAGTAGTCATCTTCTTCTCGTCTTTCTTCACGAGATCCTTTGCAACAAGCCTCTGCAACAGCTAGTCCTCCTGGCTGCAATCTTACCTCACTAAGCTCTCCTCACTTAGTCTTTTGGTAAGCACGGGTCCTCCATCTGGAACCTCTTCCTGAGCAACACCTTTGCTCCTTCTAGGCTTCTACAATCTCCCACTCTTTCCTGAGAACACTTCAGTTGTCCTCTCTATCCAATTCCTTATGGATTCTTCAGGTTCACTGCCACTCCTCTACAACCATAAACTTCAAATCAGAAAAATAACCTCACCTCTAAGATCTTGCCTGATCTTGTCTTCTTCCCACTGCTGCAATGTTCTTCACTTGTGTATGCTTGCACATCAAATCTGCTATTCACCACACTTCAAAAAAAGAAAACACACTTCAATTATCAACTGTACAAAAAAACAAACTTCTTCAAGAAAACAATCCCGCTCTGATACCACCTCCGCTGCTCCGAAATCCTTATCTCCGCAGGAAACTTTCCCTGCTCTGATACCACCTGATGCAGGGCTATCTCCGCAAACCTACGATCTTCAATAACTCCAATCCCCAGCGCATTCTACACATGCAGCCACAATATCAAATCTTATATAAGATACGATTTGCTGCAAAAATCTTCAACTTCTGAAGGTCCAATGACTGTGCTATGCAACTGCTTAAAATCTCTGGAAATAAGAATATAAGGACGTAGCCATGCCTGTATGGCTCCAAGGCAATAATTGGAATTCCCATTCGCTCTGTCCAGTCGGTGCAAGTTTTACCATTCCCGCAAACTCTTCATAAGAAATTCCAAAGGATTATTCATGAATTAATCCACTCACACCATGCTATATTCAACAAAGAATTTATTACTAACTGCTCAACCATCATACATCCCTCTCACGGAAGCAATTGGTTAAACCCGCAGCGCTCCACTTCTTTAACTTATGCTGCCTTTTCCCTTGCCGAACAAACATCACTTTCTGCCAGCAGTTAGGCTATGAGGGGAATGAAGTATCGATAGTCATTACAAAGTCAAGACTCCAGCGTAGAATACGAATGCAACACAAGCATACACTGTCCTGCGCATTATCCCCAACCAGTTACGCCAATCAATTGAATTTCGTTTCCTTAACACTCAAAGGCAATTCCAAACTCCTGTGAATGAACTAGTAGCTGTTTCTTGGTATATCCCATCATGGCAAAATAGAAAAGTATCGGACTTTGATCAACGGAAATATATTACAGAAATATGTTGGATTTTGACCCGCAGAATTACAGAGGTGAATATTACTTGCACACGTTATATACTATTCTGCTATAATAAATCCTCGAATAATACGAATAATCAGTGATTGCCTTTGTAGAAGTGCTTTGGATCAGTAAACTTATTGCTTGAGTAAACTTATTGCCAAAGTCCTCAATACGCACTATAGTCACAGGATCCTTACGCATAATAATTCCTTATTGTAGTGGCGTTACATCCCTTCCACACAGGTTTCTATACTACATGCAAGCTAATTATTGCGGCTTCCAATCCATATTAAAGCCTATGATACATACTTAAGATTAACGTGAGAACAGTCAATGCTTCCACGCTGTCAATACACAGAAAATTGGACTATACAAGCCTATTATCGGGAAATCATTGAACTAAAATCCCAGAGAGTTTTTTTTTTTTAAATATTACTTTGGCACTGCTCCTCTCTCTGATCTTGAGAGCTCAGCTGCCTCTTCTATTTATAATAATAATCGATACATAGATAAGGAATAGATCCTCTCCTTATCTCTTAGAAAAAACAGGCTTTTTCCCTTTTACACAATGATTTAAAGCTGAAAGCTTTATTCCCTATTTTTTTTATCTTAATTTTAACTAAAAAAGCATAAAAACAGAAGGCAAAGGATCCCACTCCTTGCGTGTACATAATCTTTTTGATTTTTGGAATAAATCAAAAGATTTTTCCGCTTCTCAGTCACATGCGCCTACATCACTTTTATTTTTATTACACTAGAGGGAGTGGTACAATGTTATGGATTTACATTTTAATTGATATTAAGTCTAGCATGGATTAGTGGCAAAAGCAGACTCTAGCTATCCTCCAGTTGTTCTTCCCCCTTGTTTCTCCCACCACATCTATGGTGAAAGACCTAGCTCTAAGATCTGACAATTGATCTGGTCCTAGAATCCCTCTTTGTTATTCCCTTCGGTGAAGTGTCTCATTTCAAATCCCTGCAACTCGTCTTCCGCTGCTACCATTTTCATTTGGGAGAGGTTGAATCTGCACACTCAGTTACCATTAACTCATTTTTATTGTGGGCTTGAAGTATGCCATGGCCATATTTGTTCATTTTTCCTTATGAGCACAGCTGATTTGAGGTGAGGAGACAAATTTCAAGAGTATTTCATTTTGTTTCCTGATATCTTATGGTTATGTTTTCAATATCAGTTACTGTTTGTTTTGGTTTCACGTCGGCTGAGAATATGTATGAGTCACTGAGAAATCCCTCAAAGGCATTGTGGTTTTTTTCTCGGATCCACCATCATAAAATTAGCTCGTAAGTCTCCATTTTTACCTACCTGAGGGTTGCTATAGCGGGTGTTTTCTCGGTACTCTATTGAATGGTGCTTCAGTTTGATAGGATAATTGTCATGGTCCTTATTAGGCATTGGTTAGAACATCGGTGAGGGTTTTATGAAAGAAATTGTATTTGCCAACATGCATCCTTACTGCCACTTTACTTTGTTTGCTTTACCCGTGTTATATTCTACAATGTTTTTCAGGGTTGCTCTGCGCATGAATATCTCAGACCCGAATTGGGTGTGTTGCGATGACTCCTCGAGTTCTATATTTGTTTGCCTTTGAAAATTCGGAATGGATAGCCTTAGAGGTGACTACTCTATTATAATGTATTTGGTCTGATATAGAAAATTTTGGAATTTATTTTTCCATCTATAGTGGCTTAGAACTAGTTACTTGGTCAATTATTTTGAAGGGAATGAAAACCCTCTTTGGTTCACAACAAGACGGTAGACTTCCTTACAGTCTTGGTATCTACTCATATTTTTGTATATCTATATACGATCAACTGTATGTATCGTTGTCTTATATGGTTATTCTATTTTGTATTTGACAATAAAGTTATGGCTTTTAACATTGTTCTCGAGCAATGCTATAAATAGAAGATTGGGGAGGCTTTTGCAGGAAAATTATACATTTATTTGTAAATGTTAATTATGGCTTTTAACACTATTCTCAAGCAATGCTATGAATAGAACATTGGCGATGGTTTTGCATGAAAATTATATAGTTATTTGTAAATGTTCCCCTTCGGCATATTATCAAGTTCTGCTTTCAGTATTTGTATAGTTAATTTGTAGATGTTTCCTTAGGAATTTATCTCGTTCCGCTTTTGCCGTAAGGGAAATTATTCTTCCAATTTCTCTGTTTAATCCCTAATTTCTTATATATATATATTATATATATATATATATATATATATATATATATATATATATATATATATATATATATATAATATATAGATTTAGTCTATGCTGTGATCATTTTGATGGCAATTTAGTTTCCTTTTCCTGCTCTTTTGTATGGATTATAGACTCAGCTAACCCATTAATCTGTATCTAGGTTTGAAAAGCTCCTACTTAATTGTCAAGTTCTTGTTAGTTTAAATACAACGGAACTAATACTACTCAATTTACTAACATAGGTCTCTAAATCATACACATTGAAGTGTATTTATGATCTACTATTGAATGTTACTATTGAAAATATACATGATATATGTATAAATTACACCTAAACAATTCAAACTATATTTAAAAGAATCATTAAAATATTTTTAGTTTAGTAGGAATGTTATATGTTCCTGTACATTACTATTCGTAAATACTAATTTCCAGATTCTATAGTTTGAGTCAACAATTCAAGATTGTTCCAAGATGGTACTACCTATATCGTATTTTAATGATTTAACTCCATGGTAGATGCTACTCATAATACTTGCAGTATTTCGTTTCCTCCCAACCTTAAGACTTTCCATCAGGTCCAAGTCTCCCCCCAAGCTTTCTGATAAGACCATTGTCTTTTGCGAGTCTCTGCACTAAGTGTTGTTGCTATCTCATCATCACGAGATTTAGTTTTTCACCGTTTGACCCTTCCACATGGTTTTTCCTGCCCCCCTTAGGGATTATGGCGACTACCTTTTCTAACTTCCTTGTTATGAGAAGTTACAAGATCCATTAATATTCAGTTACAAGATCTGTTAATATTCAAACCCATTCCTTCTTCAATAATTATAAATATTAATCATGTCAAACAAATAATAATAATAATATCCACTTTCATTTCTTATTGTCGTAACATAAAATATTTACATTTTTCTAGGGACATTACATCTCCCCTCCCTGAAATTAAGCATTGTCACGATGTTTTCCAGCCACAAACAACCTTGGATATGTTTCTTTCACGAACTGTTCATCCTCCCAGGTGGCCTCATCCAGCCCAAAGTGTTGCCATTGCACTATAACCTAGGTGATGGCTTGTTTCTGTAACATTACTTCTCTCCGATCGAGTATATTCAATGGCTCGACCAAGAATTCTCCTTCTGGATCGACCTGAAACAAACAATAATTAAATTAGTTTTTGTTAATCATAGAACTTAATTGGCCTACCTAAGATACTTTCTTACCTATATGTCTTGCCAACTGACTATCTGTTTAGGATCATAAACGTGTCTTTTTAATATCAACACATGGAAGACATTGTGGGCCTGAATATTGCTTGGTAAGGTGAGTTGGTATGCCACTGGCCCTACCCTTGCTAAAATTTGAAATGGTCCACAAAATTGGGGTGCCAGCTTAGCACACCCGCCCCATTTTAACATACTCCTTTTAGCTCGTATCCTCACATATAAATGGTCCCCTACTTGGTATTCTCTTAAATTCCTCTTCCAATCGGCAAAATTCTTTTGCATATCTTCGGCCTCCTTTAAGTTGGAATATACCTTCTTATCCATTTCTTCCATCTCTTTTAACATCTGAATTCCCAACATCAACTTGTCCTCTAGCCACCCCCAACTAGATGGTGTGCGGAATTTACGTCTGTACAGCACTTCAAACAGACTCATATGTAAGGAAGCATGATAGCTATTATTGTAAGGAAATTTGACGAGGTCCAAGTAGTTTTCCCATTTATATGGTTGTTACATTACATAGGATCTTAACATCTCTTCTACTACTTGATTCATATGTTCTGTTTGTTTGTCTGTCTAAGGATGATAAGCGGCACTGAAATTTAATTGAGTACCTAACCCTTCAAATAGGGTTCTCCAGAAGGATGATGTAAAATTTACATCCTGGTTAGAAAATATAGATTTTGGTAACCTATGGAGCCTAAAAATGTTTTTCATAGAAATATTGAAAATTTGTACCAGTCTGAAGGTGGACAATACTGATATAAATGGGCTTATTTGTTTAATTTGTCTACCACCACCATGATTGGGTCATTTTTTTTTGGATTTGGGTAATCTTGTGATAAAATCCATAGAGATGGTCTCCCACTTCCATTCTAGGATTGGTAGTGGATGTAATAACTCCACAGGGTCTTGATGTTCTATTTTAACTTGCGGACATTCCAAGCAATGTGTCAAATATTCTGCTACATCTTTTTTCATGTCGGGCCAATAGTGCTCCTTTCAGAGTGTGGTAATTAGCTTTTGGTACCCTTGGTGTCCTGCAAAAGGACTTTCATGAAATTCATCTAAAATAAAACTTTTAATATTATTTTGGTTGTGTACATATAGTCTTTTCTTATAACTGAGCATACCTATGACATCCATCGCATATCCTTGCTGATATTCATGACTAGTTGAATTTTTAACTTGCTATCCTATTTGTTGATATTTCTGATCTTGATCAGCTACTCTTTTAATCAACTTGTTGAAACTAGTCTGCCCATCATTGTAAGAAATTTCATGGAGACAATGTACCTTTTGAGTTAAAGCATCAACTACCCAGTTCTCTTTCCTCTTCAAATGTTTAATCTCAAAATCAAATCCACTTAGGAAATCTACACACCAAGCCTGCCTAGCATATAAAGTAGGCTAATTGAAGTAACTACTCAAGCTGTGATGGTGAGTCATTAACATAAACTTTTTACCCATCAATTAGTGATGCCACATTTTCAAGGCATGAATGATGGCTGCCAACTCCAAATTGTAAGCGGAATATTTCTGCTCGTGTTCTTTTAAATTCCTAGACTCATAGATGATTACCTTTCCATCCTACATTAGTACTCCACCTACCACTTCCTTGATTACATCTGTGCACACCACATAGTCCTTACTTGGATCCGCTATGCTTAAAATAGGCACGATGGTGAGCAGATGCTTGAGCTGCTCAAAACGTTTTTGACATCCTACAATCCATTTAAAAGTTTTTCCCTTTTTACGTAGGGAGGTGATAGGATAGGCCACTCTAGAGAATCCTTCCATAAATTGTCGATATTGTCCTACCAATCCCATGAAATATCTTATATGTGCCATGTACTTTGGCATTGGCCATTCCATTATGGTCCTTATTTTCTCGGGATCTACTACGATTCCATCTTTAGTAATAATGTGGCCTAAGTACTAAATCTGTTCCTTAAATGAATCGCACTTGTTGTATTTAGCATACAATTGAGCATTCATATCTAGATATGTCTAGATTTGACAGTTATCTGAAGATATTTTATATATTTGCCAGTGCCTGTGGCTTTTTTATAACCACCTTCTCAGAGGTGCGAAAATGATCTATAGTTGTGGCTGTTGTAGGAGCCAGCAGGAAGAGAGTGAAAATACAAATGGCCATCACTAATACAAGCTTTGAGGAGGCCATTGATATCGACGACAAAAAAAAAAATCCAAAAATTCTAGCTATTGATAAATGAAGCACGAATGAACCGGTGAAGAGAAGGTGGTCAGTTAAAAGTTTAAATAGAGATAGGCGTGGAGTTGCAGTAATTAAATATGTTATAAGTGCACGAGTCCAAATATACTACATAGATAGGGATGGAGTTGCAACGATTAAATATTATATGTGCGCGAATCGTATCGTACGAAAAATACGGAAGCATATTAAATAAAGAAAAAAACCACTTTTCAAAATGAGAATCATATATAGTCACGTATATAAGTGTTTGTTAGTGATTGTTTTGGAATATGGTTTATAATATAATATAATAAAATATTATAATATTATATTATATCATAAAATAAATCATAATATATGAATCAAATCATATATATAAGTGTTTGTTTTGGAATATGGTGTGTAATGTAATATAATACTATATTATATTATAAATTAAATCCTAATATGCTACAGAGATAGGGATGGAATTAGCATAGATAGGGATGGAATTGCATTGATTAAATATTATATAAGTGGGGAATCCATTAAAGAAAAAAATAGATTGACTTTTCAAAATGAGAATCATATGTAGTTACTTCACTAGTCACATATAGGTGTGTTTGTTAGTGAATATGGTTTATAATATTAATATTAAAATATAATAAAATGATTATAACATTATTCTTAATTTATATTATACTATTTAAAATAAGCAGAATTTTTGAATCAAATTTATATTCTTTATTTATGAAAAATGAAAATATGAATGGACTTATATTTAAATAAGCAATATATTATATTTATACAATAAATATTTTTTTGAATGTGAATTAAAATAAATATAATGACATATTTTTTTGTTTGAGGTAATGTGAATCTAAGATGATAGGGACTCTTAACATGTGGCTCATTGGATTTTAAGTGATTATAATCACCCAGAATAACACCTCACTTGGGCCACACCAATCTATAGAATAAATTCAAGTTATGTCCCACATAACAACGAATATTTTCATTATTTCTTTTATACCTAGTGGGAAATATGATATAATATTATTATATTATATTATATTATGTTATGTTATAAATGATATAATAAAATAAGAGATATATTTTGACTCAACAACATATAAATGATAGCTATATTTGAAATATAATTTATATTTTTGGTATAGATTATGAAATATTTTATATATTCTTCAAATATTATAAACATATTGTATTATATATTATTTCTCAATTAAATATACAATGAAGTAGGCATCTTGTAATTGTCATATTATTAATTTTACATGCCATTAGTCAACTCCATATTAAATTAAGTAGTGAAGGAATTACATATTTGCGGAAAATAAATTTTAACTATTGCTTTAGCTTTCAATCACTTTATTTCTCTTTTGTTATTACTATTTTTTAATGTTTTAATGTAAGTATTATTTTATTTTTTTTGAAATGTAATGATACATGCTTATATCTACTTCATATTCCTTTTTTCCGAGTGTTGTTATACAACGAGGTATGGAAGATATGTCTTCATGTAAAATTACATTTAAAAAATATAAAATTATATATCTAAGAATAAATTAAATATTTAGTAATAAAAAAATTAAGCATAGTTTGGAAACATCAATTTGCACCTTAATTTGGCTTTTCAACATTATTAAAATGCAAAGAAAAAAATAATTTACTATTCAAAATTGAGGACATGGATGTCACTACATGACATGGAGTTGATAGTTGTTACTACACCATACTTAATTCATTTTATGA
>APFE030349879.1:22002-93820 GCA_000404065.3 Pinus taeda | reverse complement strand
GTTGCAAGCATTCAAGTATTTGCCTGAGTAGAGTCGGCTGACTGTCTTCCGTCTTTGGTTGAGTTAAGCAAACAGAATCGGCAAGAGCTGGCACTATCTTCTCAACAAAATTGATGATATACTTGAGAGTCATCCAATGACTATGTGGCTTTACCATGTATGCCTCGTAATAATCCCATTTCAACTTGTTTAACCCTTGGATTGCTTCTTCTTTTTCTTTAGCCTTATATTTCCAGTTTGTTTCTATCGCTGCTTCCTTGCAATTTTCGGGGCTTGCAGGTGACTGAGTAATTAGAAGACTTCCTTTTCGAGAAAGTTTTCTTAGTGTGCTAATCGCGCATCGAAAACTGCCTCTGTTTCTTGATCCGGGCTTCCCTGATGCATTTTTTGCCTCTTGCACCTTTTTCTCTTATTGGGTATAAAGCTCAAAATTTGTAAAAATAGTGATTCCGTGAGCTCTTGACCCTGGGCATTAAACTGTCTGTTTCTGTTATTAGCATTGTTCAGTACCCATTCAACCATGGTTGTATATGAGAAATCTATGATGGATGCCTCAGAAGAGTTTTGCGGCTCTTACTCTCCCTTAAGTGGATTAGGTATGCCTTCAGAAATGGATATTGGAGTACTGCCTTTCCTCCTCATAATTTCCTGCATGTTGTCTTGTATAACGCTTTGTCCTTCGTTCCTGCAGTTTACAATTGAGGTGGAAGTAATGATAAAAATAATGACAAGAAAACTTTAAATGTCGAAGATATGCAAAACAAGCCACCTTACGTGAACTAGTTCTTCGAAAAACACAACACCATACTTCATTAACAACTGGCAGCAACTCATTAATTTGCATTAAAGTGTATGACCAGTTTTTGGCCTAGAAAAATTTTTCTCGATTAATGAGCCAGAACCAACTGCGATGGAGAGGTCTTGCGATTTTGCTTTGCGATATCACAGATCGTTGTATGGCATTATCGTAATTTGATCGTGTTGTTCTGTCGCAAGGTTGCTTGGTCGCAATATCGCAAGATCGCAGGATCACAATATCACAAGATCGCAGGATCGCAAGATCGCGGATCACTTAATCGTTATAGTCATTATGTGTAATTCATGTGATGTTTGCGATGTGCGATATGCGATATCGCATATCGGCGATTTTAAGGTTTTCTAATGTGAGTGCTCCTTAATGCATGCGATGCGATGGAGTTTCGCGTCGTAATCTCGCGTTTTTTATCATTTTGACTCATTTAGAAGGTACCCTATCATTTTTTGCGTGATGTGATCTCTCTTAAGGAGTGAATTTACTTTCTTCATCATGAAACTTAGGTTTTTTATATTCTTCAAAGATATTTTCCTAAGTCCATGATGTTGTAAGTTTCATCTAAAAGGAAATATAACACTAATTGATTTTTTAAATTTTTTACTAAGGGTCCCCACTTATTTAGTATTAGTAATAACAGTTCATAAGGAGGGGGGTTGTTGGTGGCCACAACAGGATATTATTTTTGAAAAGAAAGGGGAAGCATTTGATATGTTTAGAGGTTTCAAGTCTCTTATTGAAAATCAAACTGGAAATTTGATCAAAGCTTTCAAATCTGATAATTGGGGAGAGTTCACCTCCAATTATTTTAATGATCTTTGCAAAGATGTCAGAATAAAGAAAGAAACCATTGTGCCATACTATCCACAACAAAATGGTGTGGTTGAAAGGAAGAATAGAACCATTATGGAAGCGGTCAAAGCCATGTTGCATGATCAAAATCTACCAACTTTTTGTGGGAAGAAGCTGTAAATACCGTTGTTTATGTACAAAATAAAACTCCTCATCAAGTCTTAAAGAATAAGACTCTTGAAGAAGTCTTCACTAGTAAAAGGCCTGAAGTGAGCCATTTGAGAATCTTTGGTTGTCATGTATACTTCCATGTGCCAAAAGAGAAAAGGAACAAGCTAAGATTCAAGTAATAAATGTATGTTTGTTGGTTATTGTGATAATTCAAAAGCTTATAGAATTTATGTACCTAGTCAATGAAATATAGAGTTTAGCATAAATGTAAAATTTGATGAATATGTGACTCTTAGAAAAATAAGAGACTCTCCTCCTCCTTCCATTGCTGAAAGACAAGTTGTTAATAAAAAAGAGGTTGCATCTGAGTCTGAACGGGAACTTGAGAATGAGCTTGTTGATAATCCAATGGGTTCTATGAATCCTCTAGATCCTCCACCACATGATCCTCCTACTAGAAAGAGACTATTATGGCTACGAGATAGCTTGCAAGATGTTGAACAACATGTTTCCCTAAGAGGAATGTCTAGGGAAAGTAAGAAACCATGTCGGTTTCAAGGGTATGTTGCTTCCATGAGCAACATCATTCATGCATAACCATGCACCTTTGAAGCATATGCAAAATAACAAGTCTGGAAAGATGTCATGACTAAAGAATATGAGTCCATCATCTAGAATGATGTCTGGGAAGTGGTTCTTAGACCTCAAGGTAAATGTGTTGTCACTTCCAAATTGTTTTTTAAGATTAAACATGGTGCAGATGGTAGTATTGAAAAATATAAGGCTAGATTTGTAGCTAGAGGTTTCTCTTAGAAAGGGGAATATATTATGATGAGATCTTTGCGCTTGTAGCTCAACATACCACTACTTGATCTGTTTTTGCCTTAGTTTCTATCCAGGGATGGACTCTTCACAAAATGGATATGAAATATTTTTTATTGCACGGCTTCCTCAAGGAACATGTATTTGTGGAACAACCATAAGGCTTTGAAGAGCATGACAGGGAAACTCATGTATGCATACTGAAGAAAGCTTTATATGGGTTGAGGCAAGATCCAAGAGCTTTGTATGCTTGCATTGATAGCTACTTGATAAAGCTTAGTTTCACAAGTAGTGTAGACCCAAACCTCTACTTCAAGACAATCCATGGTATACTTTTGATTTTGGTATCGTATGTTGATGATTTATTCTTGATAGGAGGCTAACCTCTTATCCACCAGTGTAAGAGGGAGTTAGCTTCTAAATTTGAAATTAAATACCTTGGTTTGATGTATTACTTTCTGGGTCTAGAGGTATGGTAAAGGCCTAGTGAAATTTATCTTTCTCAAGGAAAATATGTCGTTAAGATTCTTGAAATATTTGTTATGGTAGAATGCAAGTCCATGCATAATCTTATGGAAATGAACTTTAAGAAATTATGTGGCAAAGTTGTAGGACCTAGTCTAGCAAATCCCATTAGTATAGACAACTCATTGGTGCTTTGATGTTTCTGGTAAACACTAGGCCTAATATATGCTTTGTTGTAAACACTTTAAGTCAGCATATGATTGATCCCTTTCATGTCCACTGGATTGCTATAAAACATGTACTCAGATACTTGCATAGAACTATAAATCTAGGATTGAAATATATTGCTAAAAATGTAAGTCTTTGTGGATATACTGACGTTGATTGGGAAGGTAACTCTATTGATATAAAGATCACTTTTGGGTGCTATTTTATCTTGGGATCTTCTATGATCTCTTGGATGAGTAGAAATCAAAAGTTTGTTGCACTATGTACTGCTGCAGTAGAGTACATTATTGCTAGCATGGCTAACTGTGAGCTAGTTTAGTTGAGAAAGATTTTTTGGGGAACTATTTGAACAAGTTCCAGGCACAACAGTTATATATTGTGACAATAAGAGTGTGATTCATCTTGTATAAAATCTTGTGTTTCATGACAAGTCCAAGCATATTGAGATTAAGTATCACTATATTTGGGATACTTGTAGAGAGGAGCAGTGAGGCTCCATCACATCTCCATTGATGATTAGATAGCTGACATTCTTACCAACCCTTTACCGAAAGGAAATTTCTTGGTTTTTAGAGAGAATATGGGAATTATGACATGACCCTTCTGGGAAGTGGTCATAGCTAATTGAGAACACTGAGTTGTCTTTCCCCCCCTGTCAGAGCTCACAGGATTAGGGAATGATACTGGAAATATCCTGAGGATGAGGGACCTCTTGTGTAGTGTGTGCCACAAGACTAGGCCTCAGTATGCATCTGTCTGACCCATAGTTTGGGACATGGGAAGAGCCACCTATCTAGCAAATAGGTGTAGTGAGACTTGTCTATGTGACTTGCCTAGGATGTAGGTGTTCCACCACTTGACACTTGGTTGTGTTTGATTCTTTTCTGTGTGACTTGTTTGGGTCTTTTTTATGTGATGCATGTGTTATATCACTTAATTTTTTGAGTTGAAAATCGGTTGAGTGTAATCCTTGTCTATGTGATATGTGATGATCCTTTTCTTTCCAAATTTGTGTAAAGTGGGTGATTCTTCTTTAGATTGCAACTTCATTGTTACAGATGTTACAGATTAGAGTTGAACTGAAATGAATTAAAGAAATGAGCGAAAGCATAGATCTTTGATGCAGAAAGAAATTCCTCCCTAGCTAAGAGGGAGTGTTAAAATTTGACAGCTCAAGGATGAATTTCTCGTAGAAGAAATCACATCTTCCAGTCATGTTTGAACCACCTATAATAAAATTTCATTTCTAACAATTCTAATATGCCTTTCCAAAAATAGTAAGTTGCATCTCAATTTGGAAGT
The DNA here is from genome assembly GCA_000404065.3 of Pinus taeda. Taxonomy (NCBI): domain Eukaryota; kingdom Viridiplantae; phylum Streptophyta; class Pinopsida; order Pinales; family Pinaceae; genus Pinus; species Pinus taeda. Next base: position 89,229 of record APFE030349879.1, on the reverse strand, counting down.
GACTTTTCAAAAATAGAAATTTATATCTAAATGATCAAGGATGATCTCGACAATGAAATCCATTTTAAAATCAAATCAATCATGATTATACAAGTCCAGAATTAATATTTGTATCATTACTAGTATTATTATTATTATGATATTGTTCTTATCCCCAATAGTTAGCTCAATCGATCAATCAAGTGCCTCGCCAATGGGAGGTCACAGGATCGAATCCCAAAAGCTCTTGGGGTCAGGTCAGTAAATAGGCTGAGGGGTGTGACCCCCTTTGGGTGGGGTTCACCCTAGCGTTGAAAAACCCTAGACGTAGCATACCCACTGACCATGGGTATCCATGAACTAGAAGTGAAAAATATATATATTTATATATAAAATAATCTAAAGCCATTCACCTTTAATGGATTAATAAAATCGATTTCTCTCATGAAATAAGTAAATTAAATTGAGAATCTCTTACTTGGAAAATTGAACCTCTCTCTTGGAATAAAATAGTAACTCTACACTTAAGAGAAAGTAACTCTCCCTCACTAATCCAATGTAAGAAAAAAGTGTAACTCTTCATTAAATGCACTTGTAACTCCCTCATTCAATTTGATTTATAACGTTCACAAAATATTCTCACATGTCTAAGTGTAACTCTCTTTCTCTCCTTAATTCGAATTGAAACTCCTCAAGACATATGTGCCTCTTTCTCTATTATTGGGATGGGTTACACTTCTCCTCAAGTAATCCTCCCTCGTCGAATTTGATTCTCCTATTATTGTCTCAATTCATGAATTCATTTTGTAACTCCTCTCCTTTCTCATATATTTAAGCAAGAGAAAGTGAGATTTGATGTAGCATGTTCATTGTGAAGAAGAAGAGCTAATGTTGAGTGTGTGCAAGAGAAGTGTCAAAGCAAGTAAAGCGTAAGAGTAAGGGATGAGTTGGAGAAAGAGTGAAAGAAAAGATTTGATCAAGAGAATGAGAGATCTTCAAGAAAAGAACAAGAGCACTTCAGCTGCAAGTTGATCAAACATTGGTGACTTTATTCATTCTCTCTCTCTCTCTCTCTCTCTCTCTCTCTCTCTCTCTCTCTCTCTATACTCTAATGAACAATTGCAGAAATCTAATAAAATAATAATCATTTTGGGTTTTCCCCTTGTGATTTTTTCCCTGGTCATTGGACCTAACTCTCAATGTCTCATATTTATGCTTAGTTGTCTTCATATGATCCTTAATCTTATGTTCTATCTACCATTGCTAATTTAAAAAGTTGTGAAGAAAAAATTTGCATTCTAAGTAATTGTAACAACATAGAACTTTATGTTTTCTAAAAAGTACATTTAGTTTTCTACAAAGTATATTCAACTTTTTGCAAAGTACGTTTAGCTCTCTGCTAAGTACATTCAGTTCCATTCATTTTTTTGCAAAGTACATTCAATTTTCTGCAAGTACATTCATTTTTTTGCATAGAACTTTCAAGTTTCTGCAAAGAATTTTTAAATTTGTACATAGAACTTTCATATTTTAACACTTAAGGCAATTATTTGCTGAAATGCCTTATTTGTTGCTCAAAATACAATAGTAGATCAATTCGATTGCCTACATCGTTCTTCAAGGATAGAGAGAATTTGAAAAGGACTTCAAATTATGTTTCTTGGAAGCTCAAACTAGAAAGCAACTTGGATGGAGAATATGTTCTAGAGTATGTCCAAGGAGGTGTACCCGAGCCTCCTAAATATGCCCATGTTTCTCCTAAAAAAGCATACAAGAAAGGTGAGATCAAATCTCGCAAAATTATCATTGATTCTTTAAAAGACCATCTTCTCACCTGTATCTCCAAACTCAAGGCATCTTAGGAAATGTATGACAAGATTGTTGGCATGTTAGAAGTCCAAAATTTGAATCACGTCCTTGACCTGAAGAAACAGCTCAAATATATCAAATTGAATAAGGTAGAATCTATTTAATCTTATTTTATAAGTATTACTGAACTCAAGGACCAAATTTTGTCTGCTGGCGAGCCCCTGTCTGATAGGGAATTGGTACACACATACCTTGATGGACTTCCTGTAACTTGGGAAGTATTCATTACTAATATCAGCAATAACAATATTCTTCCAACTTTTGATTAATTGATCGGAAGATGCACGCAAGAAGAATCAAGGATGATTTCAATGGGCAGAATTCAGAGATATGAAGAAGGACAATGATCTACCTTTGTTGCACAAGAAAAGAAGAAGAAAGGAAAGGGAAGATATTCTAAGCCAAAGTCCAAACCCAATTTTTTCAAGAAGAGCATGAGGAATTTCAAATGCTTTAACTATCAAAAGCATGGTCACTATGCTCGAGACTATCCGAAAGAATATCCCCATATAATTAAAGGAGTAGCAGCAACTACAATAATCAGTCTCCTAATCGAAAAAGGAGGGATTATGGAGTAAGAATATATGAATGAAGGAGAAATGCTCATAGTGATTGTGATCAAGAGTCTCATCCTCAAACGAGATACAAAAATACAAGGTATGAAAATAATGGTGTTGCTTCTCAATCTGAGTACTTTCTGATTATTTAGATAGTTGGTTAGTGGATAGTGGTGCCTCCAAGCACTTCTTTGTTTATAAAGAAGTCCTCTTTAATTTGGTTGAGCGGGAGACTAGTTTAAACATTATCCTTGGATATAACACTACATACCCTATAAAATGGTTTGGTTCAGTTTCTTTTCATTTGGATATTGGGGAAACTATTCATTGTTAAGATGTTTTATATGTACCTAGTCTCAAGAAAAATATTGTATATATATCTGTTCTAGAATATAAAGGAATGAAGGTGACTTTTATAAAAGGAAAGGTGTTAACCTGGCCAAAGAAAACAAACATGAAAAATTCTTTTACTCTTGGATCGAGAGTCGAGGGACGTTACAAGGTCAATGGGAGGCCTATTAAAGTTATGGCTCAAGAATGCAATTTCAATTAGATCGAGTTATAGCACCACATATTTTCTCATATTAATTACAAGGCACTACCCAAAGTAAAGAAGATGTTCTATGGCATGCCAGAAATCCAATCAAAACATGATGGTGTTTTCCTCAGTTGTGAAAGTGGAAAGAAAATGAGAGGGCCTTTTGCCTCTAATAGTACCAAATCTCATGACATCCTATATCTAATTCATTTAGCTTTGTGTGGACCTATGCCAGTGACATCCATAGGTGAGTATTTGTATTATATCACCTTTGTGGATTATTTCTCTAGCAAACCGTGGATATACTATCTAAAGAACAAAGATGAAGCCTTTGATATGTTTAAAAAATTCAAAGCATTGATTGAAAACAAAACTAGAAAGAAAATCAAAGTCTTTATATCAAATAATGGAGGAGAATTCATTTCAAGTGAATTCATTGACTTTTGCAGAGATGTCAGTATCAAGAAAGACGCCATTGTACCATATAATCTTAAACATAATGGTGTGGTAGAAAGAAACAATAGAACTACAATGGAGGTTTCTCATGCCATGCTACATGATCAAAATATGCCAAAGTTCCTATGGGGAGAAGCTACCAACACTATCATATATGTACAAAATAGGACTCCTCATCGAGCATTATATGACAAGACTCCTAAAGAAGTATTCACAGGTAAGAAACCTGATGTCAGCCATTTCCGGATCTTTGGTTGTCTTGTTTATTTTCATGTGCAAAATAAAAGAGGAACAATCTTGAGGCTTCAGGTAAGAAAGGTATGTTTGTAGGCTATTGTGAAGATTCTAAAGAATTTGGAATTTATATACCTGGTCAAAGAACAATTGACTTTAGTAGAGATGTAACATTTGATGAAGATGTGGCTCTTGTGTTAGACAAAAGTAATACTGAGAGGGGGGTTGAATCAGTATTACAGGAATATAAAAATTATTTTATCAAATAAAACTTATTCAAAAACTAAATTAAGAAATATATATCAATATCATGCACATGAAAACCACAAACAATCATCACATGTAGACACTTGGATTTTAGGTGGAAAAACCCCCCTCCAGGGTAAAAAACCACTGAATTATTTGTTTCTTCTTCTTATTCTCTATTTCTTCAAAATATTCTCATTTACATTACATCAACTAGCCACCACTAGAAATGGAGCACCCACCCCTTGATTGAAATGAGAAATGTTGGCTACAACCAACTTGCAACATCCACTCCTACAATAGAAAATCAACATTCACTTAGCTTGAAACCCCCACTCCAAGTACAAAAAATTATGCAATAAGATAATAAAATTTAGAACTAAAAACACTACTGCATCAAGAAGACTAACAACAAATAATCACAAACATGCAGCCACAAACCCACACTCTAAATGAGAGAACAAATCTCTCTACAGACACTCTCCAAACTGATCTTCAATCTCTGCACACAACTCTGAAACTCTGCTGAAGAATAATCTTTGAAGAACACTGCAATTCTAAAACTTTGAACTCACTACAAAACTCATTGGTGGTGCACTAGGAACTCATGCACACTCACTCACTCACACATCTAGAGAACCAACCAAATGAACTTCATGCCTTCACATATTTGTAGAATCTAGAGATGTTTAAGCCAATTAATTTTTCAAATGATGGAGTTCACAAAAAATTTATTCACATGCTTCAGATATGATTGAGATTGGTATCTTGACCAAATCAAGCCACTCATTCCACTACCCGTTAGATAATTTCAACTTTAACTACCTTCTAAAGGCCCCATGAGATTTTTCGACCTTTTTCTAGAAAATTCTAACAATAGACTCCACCAAAAGAAAATTAATTCCAGACGAGCATGATAAATCCGGAGAAAAACTCGTAAATCCTCTCGATTGCATGCACAGACCTGGACAAAATCAACTGGAAGATCTAGTTTCTCGCACGGGCCTATCCTCCAAGTGATTCGATTGTTTCAATCACTCTAACAAGACTCCATCCATGTGATTTGGGTAGAACATGCATTGAAACAAGAGATCCAGCCCTCAAACTTGCAACAATGCTTCAGGGGATTGAAATGATCTATAAACCATCCTTCCAAACTCATCATGACATTAGGAACCTAGTTGGATAACTTCAACAAGACATCACATACATCATCAACTAGACCTCTAGCACAAATGTAACTCAACTTTAGATGAGGCCTTGTTACCTCATGACATCTCTCCTGCAAACCTTCTAAAACTTATGACAACATTTGCATCATCATGACAACCTTCAACATGAATATACTAGAATTAAGACTTGACATATAAACTCATGAGTACATGACTTCAACAAGTGACATCAATGGCAACACAAACATGCCAACAAACTCCCCCTTTGCCAATGATGTCAACCTATAGCTTTTGAAAATAAATATTACATTTACATACAATAATATGAATTTGAGTACATACACAACTCAATCCCTCTACCCCTTTGACATCAATGGCAAGGGGTTTTACATGGCAATAAAAATTACATAACAACAATGTCATACATGGCCAAGAATGAAGTACTCCCCCTGAGATGTTGAACATTTTACTCCTGAATATATATGAGACCACACCATCTTCTAGAATCAATATACATGAATAAGAAACCCATCTTGAAATGATGCAAGAAGAAGCAAGAAAAGCAATTCATAATGTCATGAAAAGCATGCAAACAACCAATCACCACCCATTCTCCAAATTGTGTAGTTGAAAGTTCTCTTGGTGAAAACCATATGATAGTAGCAAACTCCATGAAAAACTCCTTAATGCCTTCAAAAAGGCACAACACCCATATGCTCTCTAAGATATTCAAATTTCTCTCTTGGAAGTGGCTTGGTGAAGATATCTGCAATTTGTTCATTGGAAGCAATATATTCCAACTTTAAAACTTTGTTGACCACTTGTTCTCTTAGAAAATGATATTTGATTGCTATGTGTGTCTTGGAATGAAGAACTAGATTCTTGGATATGCTTATTCCACGTGTTGTCTACCATGATGGGAAGAGTTTATTTTTACTCAACATTCATGTCTTGAAGAGTTTGCTTCGTCCATAATGCATGTGTACAACAAGTGGTTGCTGCTATATATTCAGCTTCAGTTATGGACAAAGAGACGAAGCATTTTTTATTTCTTTCCCAAGAAACCAAAAAATCCCCCAAAAAGTGAGTTGCTCCTGAAGTGCTTTTCCTTTCATCAATACTACCAGCCCAATCAACATCAATATAAGTGTTACACTAAAAATTGTCACCATGACTATCTGCAGTTAATATGGCTCCATCAATAGTCATATTATCCTCCTTGTCAAGCCTAATACTTCTGCTCTCCATGTCAAACTTCAAGAAAGAGAGAAAGTCAATAAAGATCATGTTTATCTCTGGGTACGCAGGTTCTCTCTACCTTGCCTGCGGGTACGCATCCCCAGCTCATTGTACCTGCGTACTTGTACGCTCTGTAAGTCAAGGGATGGGTGCGTACTCCTGTAAAGGTAAAAAGGCGCGAGTTCATCTTAAAAAAGTTACTTGTGGTCACTTCTAGAGCTTTCTAGAAGAGTGTTTGACGTGTATTGAGCGCCTCCAGATGGTTCATGCATCCCTATGATACAAGAACTTATCCCATCAAGAGAGAAGCTACCCCATCCAAAAGAGGGAGTATCCCATTGATGTTGGAACTGAATAACTTCCTCTAAAACACTATAAATACAGGCATTGGGCCAAAAGAGGGGAGGTTAAAAGCTGAACATTCCAAAGGGTAAATGCTACTGGAATTAGGACTTCCATTGTTAACTTGTGAGGAGAGATTACCATCCTTTCTTGTTGCCATTTTGGGAGTGGGTGAGCTTGTCAAAGTAGAGGAAATCTCTTGTTGGACCCTGGGAGGAGCTTGCACAACACCAAGGCTCAGGTTGTAATGGTTCCTTTTTTGTTTACTTAATACAAATAAGTCCATTCTTCTCAATGATTTGTTGTTAAATGAATTATTTCATGTACTCCTTGGTCTATGTGATGAATATGCTTTGTTTTATGATGAATATTCAGGTGTTATGTAATCGTTTGCTTTGTTAGTGTATGCAGGTCTGAAAGTGAAGGAGGAGCTCATCTGGATAAGCAAGGCTGGACTGCTACAACAAGCGTTGGACCTAAGGTAAGATCGAAAACATTTGAATTCTCATAGAATAATGTGTGTTTAGAGAAGGATTGCTCTTGTTTGGTTTGTTTGTCACTAGAGAGTCTTAGACTCCTAGGGAGGTTAGATTTGTCCGCAAATATAACTCTTTCCGCATGACACCATGAAATGTGAAATAAGAAGGAATAAATTAGGTAAACTGGTGGTTATAGCATCAAGGTCTTCAAATAACATATATGTGTTGGATTAATTTGGAAATAAAAGTTTTTATTTAGGGACGGAATATGAAATTTTTCTTTGGAACATGAGAATAGTTCACATACACTTTGATAACTTTGTCAAAATCAGCAAAAAGAAGCAGACAAAGAAATGCTAAAAATTTCAAAACCTGCAAGTACCATGTGTAACCATTGCTGACATGGAAATCAGGGTTGAGTTTAAGACAAAGGATAATTCTACCTCAAATCCATTGGAGTTGGTACACACTAATCTATGGGGACCAATGAGATCTAAAGGATTAAAAGGTGAACAATACTTCATGTTGTTTATTTATGACTACACCATAATGCCAATAGTAATTTTTCTAGAGAAAAAGTGAGAAGCATTTGAATTCTTCAGGATTTACAAAGAAACGGTTGAAAATGAAACTGACTTGAAAAATCAAATGCTTAAGATCATACAATGGAAGAGAATTCACATCAAAATAATTTCAACACTATGGTAAAGAGACAGGTGTTGAGAAATCAATAAGGAAACAAATTAGGGTTGATTTCTCTTACTTGGTAATTGATTGTGAATATATTTTGGTTTCTTATTTATTTTTATTATGTTCTCTTCATTAGAAAATTACCAAAACATAAACATGAAGATCACAAAAGACAATGAACACAAGATATAGGCTCCAAGCCAGGACAAAACCCCACAAGGGGGAAAACTAACCAACTTCTCTTCTTATAGAATGAGATCAAAGTGATAAATACAAGACCCAACAACCAAGACCAAGACCTTCCAAAAGACCCAATTCAACCCTCCTTTAAGCCTTCCTCAACCAAGTAAATTCCAATCTATTCAACAAAGGTCAAAGCTTTCCATAACAGAATTTTGAACCTGCAACTTCGTGAGTTGCCCCAACACCTTCACAGAGTTGCCCCAACAGCTTCACAGAAATATAATTATGGCCCTATAACTCACAAAGTTTCCACAATACTTCACATGTGTGAACAAAGATAGATAGAAGTTCGATTTTTCTTTTAGACTTTTGCTCTCTCTCCTTTGATTTTTGTTCTTTTTCCTCAAAATTTAGCTTTTATTCTTTCTCTTTCTTGCACAAAATTCAAAGTTTCCAATGTGCATACAAATGAGGTTGAACTACTCTTTATATATATACATCCAAGAGGTCAAATTGTCCCTTCCAAGGCTGACTTGGTCTTGTGGGGACAAAAGTGACTATTTTGACTCAAATAAAATTATTTTTCCTCTTTCTGTCAAAAGTCCAAATGGGACTTGACTAAGATATAATAGATTCAACCATGAAAATTATTATTTTCACTCAAGAAACCCTAGAAGCATGAAGAACATGCTTTAACTAGGAATAATAATAATAATTTTTTTCTTCTTTTATTTTTCACATAAAATACATATTGATATAAGTACAAAGATAATTATGAAGACCAAACCTAGTTAGTTTTTGAACGTTCCCTCTTAACAAGGTAGGTATTCATAATTACACGATGGGATACAAGGATACTCAAATTGAAATATTCTCATAAGACGAGTTTGGATCGATAAGCCATCAACAAGCAAAAACATTATAACCAACATTGTCAAATTGCAATAGAGAAAGGCTTAAATTATTCTTTCATGTTATCACTTTATTCATATCATTACTTCATACTTCTAGATTGCTTTTGATGGTCCTTCCATAGTATTTTGTGGAATATACTCTTGCCATGTCAATATGATTCTTCCATAAACTGAAGAAATTTCTATAATGATAGTTTTGTTAATGTCGAGGATCCTTGTGATTCTTTGCTAAATTAATGCTTCTATATCAACACGATGCCACGTAGTTGATACATAAACTATGAAGTCCTAGATGGTCCAAATCCTTCGATCCTTTCCTTGCTAGATGATTACTTCCAATAAAATACAACTGACTATGTAGACTCTAATTCTTCCAATGATATATGATTCTTTCCATGATGTCATATTTTGTAAAATCCAATATTCTTCTACAAATGTAACTGCATATGCTACTCTAATTTTCATCTTCTAATAAAAGAGAAACCAAACTGCTAGTAGACCTGGTAGAAGTAGAGTTCTTCAATAATAAATATCCTTATGATATTCAGTCTTCGATTTCTTTTTAGCTTCTTCATTTTCTTCAGCTATGTGAGATCCACTTCTTTCTTTCCTCTTATTGTTCTGCCTATTTTGAGGATCCTTGGGACTATCCCTTTTAAGGTGTCCATATTCATTGCATCTGAACCATTGTACTTTGTACATGTCTCGACCTCCACATGGTTGATTTTTGTTGTTGTACTTTCAATGAGTTTCAAATCTTACAAATTTTCCAAACTTCTTCTTTGATCTAGAAACAAAAGCTTGAGACTTTTCATTGTTAGGTTTGGTGTCATCCTTGGATTTCAATATTATTTCTTCTAGAATACGTAAAGTGCATAGCTCATCAAAGTTTGGAGTGTCCTTTCTTGACATATGTTGGTCACAAAACTACTCTAATTTGAAGGTAGAGAATTGATTACACAAGTAGTTAATTCAAAGTCAAATATGACTTCTCCAAGCCCTTGTAGGTGATCTTTCAATCATGATATTTTCACAAGGAATGAGGCCATGTCTTCATTTTTCAATAACCTTGTTTTGTAAAGTTGATTTATCAAGGATATTTTGTAACCTGTAGTACTGATTGCATATAGTTTAACAATTTGTTGTAGATTACTTTTGATGTGCTCAAATTTGCAACAAAGGGATAAAATGATTTTGATGGACTCAATGAGAATTATTTGAGCGCTAAATTCTTATTTTTTTGTATTTGGCCAATTCATGAGTCTTTTCTTTTTTTTGATACTGAAACTTTGCCGAGAATGTGATCCATGTCTTCATTTTCTATGAGAGCCAAATCAATTATCTTCTTCCATGCTTGAAATTTTGATGACCCATCGATTTTGTTGCCTTCCTTACAAAATGACACCATTTGATTTGAAGATTGAGACATGGAGTGTAATAAAGTACATACATGTCAAAATATTAAGATGCTTGAATGAAGATGATGCCTCCTTGATGTTTCGAAATATTTTCATGATTCCAATAGTTCTTCAAATATGTCCTTGAATGATAACTTCTAGGATGGTTGGCACAATAGTATCTTCAAAGATGTATTCTATAGAGAGATCTTCCAATATGAGTGATGATAAAAGATCTTTCAAAATAGAGAGATTGGTAAGATGGTGATCTTCTTAAAAATGATGATAAGTAACCAAGAGCCTTCAATGTTAGAGAGAAAGATGGATGTCTGATGTAGTAGTCTTTCTTCAATATGAATGATATTTTTTTAGTCTTTTTCATTATTCCCTTTGCAAATGATTCCCTCCAAAGTAACTAATGCAAATGCCTTCAAATGAGCCAACAAAAGTGATCTTCAAGATGCCTTCTCTTCACCTTAGCTCTGATACCATGTTGAGGAATTAATAGGTCAACAAATTAGGATTGATTTCTCTTACTTGATAATTTCTTTTGAATATATGTTGGCTTCTTATTTATGTTTATTATGTTTTCTTCATCAAACAATTACCAAAAAATAAACATGAAGATCACAAAAGACAATGACTAAAAGATATAGGCTCCAAGCTAGGGAAAAACCTCACAAGGGGGAAAACCCAACCAACTTCTCTCCTTATAGAATTAGATCATAGTGAGAAATCCAAGACCCAAAAACCAAGACCAAGACCTTCCACAAGACCTAAGTCAGCCCTCCTTCAAGCGTTCCTCAACCAATTCAAATCCAATCAAGTCAATGAAGGTCAGATCTCTCTAAATCAAAATTTTGTACCTTCAAATTCGCAAAATTGCCCCATTAACTTGCCAAATTTTCCCCATAACCTTTGCATAAACAAAATTTCAGCCCTGTAACTTGTAGAGTTTCCCAAATACTTTGAACATGTGAACAGATATAGACAAAAGTATTATTTTCCTTCCCTCTAGACCTTTTCTCTCTCCTTTGACTTTTTCCTCTTTCTCCTCAAACTTTTGCTCGTATTCATGCTCTTTGTTGAAAAAAATTCAAAGTTTCCAATATGTACAAATGAGGTCGAACTACTCTTTATATATACACATCCAGGAGGTCGGATTATCTCTTCTATGGCCAACTTGTCCAAGCAGGGCTGGCTTGGTCTTGTGGGTATAAAATTGACTATTTTGACTCAAATAAAATTATTTTTCCTCTCTCTTTTAGAAGTGAAAATAGGAATTGACTCAATTATAATATATTGACTCGTGACAAATATGCTTATGACTTAATAAACCCTAGAAGCATGAAGAACATGATTTGACTAAAATAATAATAATAATAATAATAATAACAAAATTCATTTTTCTTCCTTTTGTTTTGACATGATATACATATTGATATAAGTACAAAGATAATTATGAAGATTGAAACTAGTTACATTTTCAACACAAGGTGTAAAGAGACAATTTTGGGAAACCATGTCACCTCAACAAAAAGGAGTTGTTGAAAGGAAGAACAAAAACGTAGAAGAAATGGCTAGAACCATGTTGAATGATTCCAAATTGAGTGAAAGATTTTGGGTTCAAGCAGTGGATACACTTTTTCATATTCTAAACAAATGAATGCTCAAAATAAATAGTGAAAAAACCAGATATGAACTATGAAAGGGGAGACCAGAAAATGTCAAGCACTTTAGGGTCTTAGGAAGAGAATTCTACATAAAGAGGGAAGAAGAGAAAACTGAAAATTTTGACTCTAAGGTAGATGAAGGTATATTTTTTAGGTACGCAAGAAAAATCAAGGCATATAAATATTATAATATGAGACTCAAAAAGATAGTGGAGATCATTAACATAATTATTGATGAAGTTCATGTGCCAAATACCAAGCAAGAACGCACATCCTCAACAGAGCAAGAAATATAAGAACCAGAGCAAGAAGAAAGAATAAAGGAAGAAAAACCATTAGAATAAGAGATTTTTTTCAACCAAGAATATATTGATCAAAAATATCCTCAATGACCTTCCAAACCACCTAAACGTTGGTATCAGAAGAATCGCCCATCAGAGCATATTATCAGAGATATTATCTAGGAATTAAAACTAGAAGAATATGCATGCCAAAACAGAGACATGTTTCATTGCTATATACAATTGATCCTAGCAGCTTTGAAGAAGCCTGGCATCATGAACACTAGAGAAAATCCATGGAAGAAGAACTAGATCACATTTAAAATAATGAAACATGGGAATTATTTCCAAGAACGAGGGACAAAAATGTCATTGGTACAAAATTGGTCTTTGTAAAAAAGCTAAACAAAGATGTATAGGTCAACAAGAAACAACCAAGGTTGGTCTCTAAAGTATATATGTAGTTTTAAGGGATACACTTCAAAGATACATTTGCACCAGCGGCCAAGATGGAAGCCATCATGATATTCTTGGCCTGTTCCTACTCGATAAGGATTAAAGTGTATTAGGTGGACATCAAACCAACCTTTCTAAATGGAGAATTGGAATAAGAAGTCTACATAGATAAACTAGAAGGATTTCTTCTTACGAAAAAGAAAGACTAGGTATACAGATTAAAGAATGCTTTGTACGGTCTCAAGCAAGCTCCTAGAGCCTAGTATGCATGTCTAGATAGGTATTTACAACAACAAGGATTCAAAAGAGGAAGTGTTGACATTAACTTATATATAATGAGTGAACGCGACAACTAACCATCATCGATGTATATGTGGAGGATATGATGTTTGGAAACAATAATGAAATGTTGAGTAAGAAGTTTGCTAATAGTATGTAGAGTGAGCTTGAGATGGCCTTATTTGGTGAATTGAGCTTCTATTGGGTATGTCTTATATTTCTTCCATGACTAGTTTGTAGTGCTATTACATTGTGTCGAGCACAACAAGGGGGTCGTCGGGGGGTGGGGTGGGGAGGCCAGGGCGACAATCCCCCTTGCTAAGAGATTTTCATGGGGCAATACCCCAAGAAATTTATTTTTTTATGTGGACCTAAGGATGGGGGGTCAATCTAAAGATGGTGGGAAGACCTACCCATGGTTTTGTCCATGGTTTTGGGTTTTATGTTTTTTTTCCCATGGTATGTTGTAGATCCAATCAGGGGAACTACGATTATGTTCTAATCCAAGGTTAATGGATTGTGGTTTATGAATGCTTCGACATGTATATAATGTATTGTAAAATTGAAAGGAGTGTAATGAAAAATCAATATGGTTTTCCCGGTTTGGGTTCGAAGAGAAAATCCCTATGTATATTTTTAAGTTCTCACCATTGTATATTTTCTATTTGTTTTAAGAATTTGTTTGTAGGTAATTTCTGTATAGGGTTAAAACCTAAATTTGGTATGAGAGCCTTGGTCTAACCCTCGCACCTCTAGGAATCGATCACATGGACTAACTAACACCCTATGAACATGGGACTAACGACCCTAATGGTAAGGGTTTGGAAGTTTACTAATGCCTAGGGGTTTTGATGTAAGGTAAAACCTCAACACATTCTTCTTCTTGGGACTTCAAATATATCATGAAGATGATGGGATATTCATTTTGCAAACTAATTACATCAAATAAATGTTGAAGAGGGTCCAAATGGAAGACTGTAAACTAGCTAGAACTCCCATGGTGATCGGTTGCAAGTTAAGCAAGGACAATGAATACAAGGAAGCATACCATAAACTATATAGATAGATGAATGGAAGCCTATTGTATGTGACCACTTCAAGAATAGATGTGATGCACACATTTGGACAAGTGGAAAGATTTCAAGAAGCATGAAAATAATCCCATGTTATGGCAGTGAAAAGGATCTTCAAATATCTTAAGGGAACATCATATTTTGGCTTATGGTGTTCAGAAGGGAATGAACTAACTATGACAACATATACATATGAAAATTGGGGAAGTAGTGTTGATGATCGTAAAAGAACCAATGGAGAAACATTATATATGGGTTATTTTCTCGTATCTTGGTTGAGCAAGAAGTTATCTTCAGTATCCTTGTCCCCATCAAAAGCAAAATATATAGTAGAAATAACATGTTGTACTCAACTTCTTTAGATGAATCAAACACTACAGGATCTCCAAGTAAATTTTGATGATCCCATTTCGATATTTTGTGACAACATGGGCACCATAAGTCTCTCCAAGAATCTTATAATGCATTCACAAACAAAATGCATTCCTATTAAATATGACTTTCTTTGAGAACAAGTTGTAGAGAAGAATATCAAGTTAGAGTGCATTGGGACAAAGGAAAAATAGCTTACATATTCAGCAATCCTCTACCACAAGAGACATTTGAATATCTTTGATAGAAGCTTGATATTCTACTAGGTTCACATTGATATTCATTCCATCAAGCCTAGCAGACACGGGGACAAAGGCATGTTGCAAGAAAACAATGGGAGATATTTCATTAGGAGGAGATACCCTTTTCCATTTATGTCAAAGGGGGAGAGAAATTAGGAGAGGAAGATCATAAGCATGGAATCAAGGGGAAAAACAGTCATAGGGGGAGAAAGTGTGTTGCCTTCAATGCCAAAAGGGGATATTGTTGGAATGTGGTAGTCATTGATGTCAACCCAAGCAACATCCAGAAGAGGCCCTCTTTTGGTGAAGAAAATGCCAAGGAATATCAACGTTTTTGTAAGATCTACCATCAACATTTGATTTTTCTTATCATGCCAATTCCAACAATAAGTGGCACACCACATAACTCCTCATGGTTAAGGAGATATCTCTATTCAAAGTTGGAGCTCCAAATGTGTGGTGAAGAAGCCCCAAATTGAACGTTGAAAGATGGCTTATTGTTTGGTCAAAATTGGGCTTGTTGATTGATTAAATATGGATTTAATACTAAAGAATATCTTGGATAATTTTTATGGGCGTTGAGCTTCCCAATTTAACCCCACTTTAAGTAAAAATATTCATCTTTAAGTCAGTCTTAAAGGGTGGTTAAAGTTGGCTCCAAAATTTTTGAAATTCAAATATTCAAATATTCAAATTTGTTATGGTTGACTCCATGAATTATGGCCATGTCGACCCCCCTATATAGACCTCTTCTTCCTCTATAAATTGATACTTGGATCTCTACTAAACATCATCAATTGATTCACACTTGATATATCTATCTATCTTATTTCAAGATGCTAAAGTAGTCACACAAATCTTTGAGTTAGGACGAGTTTTCTAAGGTTATCTACATTGGATCTATGGTTATCTTTGATGGTCTGAGGTTATATTTGGTGGATCTGAGGTTATTTTCCCCCCTGTGGGAGGGCATATTTAGGCCTATTTATTATATTCTTATGTGGTGTTTTTGTTGTGACAAAGAACATGTTATGAGGCTAAATCTTAAATCATCTTGGGGCTAATTCTGAGGCACCTTTTGGTTATGCTTCAAGGGAATTATTTGGCATGGTTCACAATTTTTCTAAGGGAAATTTTTGGGCTTAAATTTTCACATTTGGGTAGGTTCTTCATTGATTGAAGCTTACTTTTGCCTCTTTTGAGACCTGTATTGAAGCAGACTGTGGCTCCCTCTTTTGGGACTATTCGTTGGCATTTAGAAGACTTGTTTTAATTCGTTCCAAGGTAAAATTCTTGTCCTTATGAGGTTAAATTCACATGCCTGAGGTCTATTTCAAAATGTTTCATATCTATGTAAAAACTAAATGAATATTTTGTTACATTTATTTTCTAATCAAAAACAAGATTTAAGTCTCTTTAAAGGCTAGTCGGAGGCACTTTTGACCCTAATACAAAGGTTTCATGTATCACTTTTGGGCATCCTTTTGAGACCTATATCAACCCTCTTAAGAGCTATTATGTGGCATATTTAAACATCCTTTTTTACATTGGTTTTGTGGAGAATTTCAACCTACTATTGGGTTCTAATGTGACTAGACCAGAGCTCTATATAAGGGAAGAATTCTAGGTGTGTTAAAAGGAAATTTGTGATCCAAACTAGGGTTGGATCATCAATGAATTCAAGTCAGTTATGGTAATAAGGAGTTTTAATTACTTGAAGACTATGTAAGTTCGAATAAAGTATGGTAGAGGTTTGATATTGCAGCCAAGGCTTAAGTGTTCAAGACTGATTTAGTACCAGTTCAATCCAGATAGAGGTCGTGCATAAAGCTACAGTGATTGACGGGTATCTTTGGTTAATCCTTCAGTGAAGAAGGGTAACCTTTCAGAGGAAAAAATTTAACAATGATTAAGGGCTAAATAGAAACATCTATAGGGAAGAACACTGGAGAAGTCAGTGGCACACATTTCATCAACTTACTTGAGGTATGAGACAATTTTGGTAAATTGTTTTGTTTATAATTAAGTTTAATTATTGAGGCTAGAATTGGACAAGAGACTTGAAGCAAAAAGAAGTAGATTGATAGATTTTGGCATACCATTGCATATCCGTGACATTCGTTAGTAGTAAGTGTTAATTGAATATATTTGTAAGTGGGTCATTATCCCTAGTGCGAGAGCCCACAATTATTTCTCTATTTTTTAAAGGTGGGAGGGTTGTGCTACGACAAGTTGGAGCTTGTAGGGTGTTGGAGCATCTTTTCAGTTGGAGTTAATAAAACTAGGGTGTTGAAGCATCCTTCTAGTTGGAGTTGGTAAAAATAGGGTGTTAGAGCATCCTTTCAGGAGTTGGAGCTTCCTAATAAATAGAATTATTTTCTAGAGTACTAGGAAGTTGGAGCTTCCAATTCATTTGGAGTTAAGAAATATTGTACTCATAAATTATTACAAAAGTGTTCTTTGGTTTTCCTCCTTGAAGGGTTTCCACCTAAAATTTCTTGTGTAATTTTGTGCTCTGAAAATTAATAATTACCTAATAGAAGAGAAATACCGATGCACCCCCCTCTCAATATTTTTGACACCAATACTTATCTTAATGGCCATTTATGCCTTACAAAGGTACCATGGGGAAGAATTCATCCTCTCACACACCCTCATGATTTCAGCTATTTGCATTCTTGATTTTCCTCTAACTTTCCATACTCACCCACTAGGCTTAAGCATCCCATTCTCTATACCATAGTCCTTTGGGCAATCCATCATTTTCTAAGATGTTCCCATGCAAAGAGAGCACCAAATCACTACCAAATATCCAATCGTAACCATTATTCAACATTCCATGTAAACCATAGAGTCTAGTGTCAACAATGTGGCTTTCTTTGCAAGATTTGTTGTTTTTAGCTGCTTCATTCTTTTTTTTAATAATTGTATCTTCCTAATAATGTTTACATGTAGTTCTTTCACACAAACTAATTTAACATGCAACACCTTTCTTGAAATTTTCTAACAACCCTTTGTTTGCTACCTTTTACAAAAGCTCATCAATTTCCTTAATCATCCTTCTAATAAAAAATTACCATGCCCATATTTCTTCATATAAATGATTTTCATATACAATAACAACTTCACACTCTCAGGCATGTAAAAGCTCTCTTTTTCTTAGGCACAAATTCCATCATTAGCAACTTTTTATCTTATCAACAAATTTATTTCACGCTTAATAGAAAATTATTCATAGCCTACAACATGTCATATGCATTCTCATATACTTTCACATGTTCTTATGCATATCTACATGCACTTATTTTTGGATGCCCATAGATTCCCTTGAACCCTTGTATAATTTGTACTATCTTTTTTATCCTCTATGTCTAGTAAATTCCTTTGAATTGACAACTTTCAACAAAGTCCTACTTGACCATTTACATCTTTAGAAAATATGTTTCATTAGTGTTGTCACCATAGAACTCTTTGATTTACATAGGTTTTTCCTAATTTAATTATGGGTGCACTCTTATGCTTGCACTCTACTCATTGTGCATAATTTTTCTCCTGTTGAGTATTACTTAGCCAAGTCACTCTCATCCATCACGCATGCCTAGTTCAAATATCATGTTGATGTATATTATGTTGAACATAGAAATAAGAAATGTTAAAAATAGAATCCAGAAATGCCAATTTAATTTGTCCTTGAATTAAATCTTGAATTAAAATTGTAATTCTTTTCTCATAGAAACTTGTAACAGTGAGCTAAGTTAAGTTGACTAGTTAACTTAGGAATTTCGAGTTGGAAGTATTTTGAAAGTCTTGTATATGTTCTCCCTAAGTTTTAAGGGTCTAGGATGAGTTTAATTATGAGGTGTAATTAGATAACTCAATTTACTGAGTTATGTTCAGTTAAATTAGTTCCCAATTGTTTGTGTAACTAATAGAGAGTTAGCAGTCAGTTGGTGCACTAGTGCATCCACAAGTGTCATGCTAGTTAACTAAATATTCCCTCATTAGAAACTCATACATGTCAAATTTGAGAAAGACCCAGTTGGGACCAGAGTGCAGGGACAATGTACTATTAATTGTATGATTTATTGAGTTGTATAGATCATGCATGCAATTAGGAAGTCAACCTAGATTGGATTTTTCAATTTTGGAAGCACTAGATTCCCATTAATATGGGCTATTCAACCATAGGAATTGCGCAAGGAAATAGGGGCTTAGAGAGAAACATAAGAGGCTAGAGATTGGCTTGAGCTTGCTTGTGAGAAGGGAGATTGATCATACTAAGCGTTGGGATTATTCTTGTGAGAACAATAATTGTATTATCATCTTGGATTTCTGATATAATGCAATACAAGTATTGGGGGTTTTAGCTGAGGCTTTCCCTGGATACTTATTGTGTTATGTGCCATTGATTTATCTTCTTCCTTTTCATATCGTTTTCATCGATCTATTGGCTTCCACTGGTTGAAATTAGAAGTAGATTCTTGTCTCTTGCTTTAGAAAATTGCATGAGCTTGTGAATCTACAGGAAAATCGACATGGTATCGGAGCTGAGAAAAATATACTAGAGGAGATTTCGAAGTTTTGAGTTTTGGATTACAGGTGAAATTCGAATTTGCAATACATACTTCAGGATCAGAAGATGGTGTTATACAGTTTGAAGATCAAGTATGCCTTGGATGGAAACTCGAATTATATATCCTGGAAGGATAGGATGGAGGTCATGTTGGAAAATAATGGCTTGAATGAGTTCATTGATAAATACATTCCTAAGCCACCAACATCAGATGCAAAAGATATGTCTGAATGGAAGAAGCGTGTGGCAAGGGTGAGGTAGATAATCCTTGAGGGAGTTCAAGACCACATTGTCTCGAGTCTTCATGGGAACAAGACTCCATATGCTATGTGGAAAGCATTGACAGACCTTTTCCAGAACAACAACGACCATAGGAAGCTGGAACTGAAAGATAAACTTCAAAAAATCAAGATGGAGGTGGGCGACTCAATTCCAAATTACTTGACCAAGTTCACATTGTCGGGTTGAACTTGGAAGTGTTGGAATCAGCGTTTACGAGGATGGTATGGTGAGCCTATCTCTTCTAGGACTTCCCAAGAGTTGGCATAGTTATCGGGACTCTGTCAAGGGGAGGGAGAAGCTACCAGATTGGGAATGACTGTGGTCAGATTTGGTACAAGAGGAGCTTCGATGGAACACTAGAGATGGGACCTCTTCCAAGGAAGTGGAAGAGGATTTTTCCTTAGCGAGTAAGACAAAGAAGGCCAAGGGAAAGAAGTGCTAAGGTGAGGAGGGTGGAAAGAATATTGACTTGACCAAAGTCAAGTGTTTCCATTATCATGAGCATGGGTACTATGCCAAGAACTAATCACAAAAGAAAGAAAGCAAGAAGGAGCCAATAGTAGGGCACATTTAAGGGAGTATAGCTCCCCTCTTAGGATCATAGATGTAACAGATATGTGCACAGGTCAAGAACCTATATGCTCTTGAGGTTCAAAATGCATGCAAAGCCTTGAGGAGCAAGGAAAAGGTTACAGACTTTGTGGTTGAGAGGGAGAGTAAATTACCTCTCAACATGCAGCCCCAAAAGAAGCAGTCTCAAAAGAAGCTTCAAGAAGTTTTGGAGTAGGAACAACTAGAGAAGTTGAGAAGAGACTGAGTGGAGGCATCCACTCAAGTAGAGACCTACAATAGGGGGAAATTTCGATCCAAGTGGGTAGAGGGAGCACATACAACCATACCTCCAGGTGAGAGGTGGGGCGATGTGAAGTGAAAGTCCCAAGAGGGATGAAATTGGGTAGGGTCCCTTTTTTAAACACTTGATTGTCTCATCCTTTTCACACTTGATCTTTCAAAGTATAGAGCATGCATGTAATCATGAAGTCAACCTAGATTGGATTACGCAGTTTTGGAAGCACTGGATTCCCATTAATATGGGGTATTCATCCATAGGAATTGAGCAAGGAGATAAGGGCTTGGAGAGCAGCAAAAGAGGCTAGATATTGGCTCAAGCTTTCTTGTGAGCAGGGACATTGATCATACTGAGTGTTGGAATTGTTCTTCTAAGAACAAGCATTGTATTATCATCTTGGATTTCTAATTTAGTGAAATACATATAGTGGTGGTTTTCAGCTGAGGCTTTCCCCAAATACTTATTATGTTATGTACCATTGATTTATCTTCTTCTTTCTCATATTGCTTTCATCGATCTATTGGATTCTACTGGTTGAAAGTAGAAGTAGATTCTTGTCTCTTTCTCTAGTAAATTTCATGAGCTTCTGAATCTACTGGAAAATATACATATTCCTCAAAATTCACTTCCATGGCCAATTAGGCCTCAAACTTGACTTCTTTAGTCAATGTTTCGAGATATTAACACAATGAATTTACGCCATCTTTTCCAAAAAAAATTATCTCCTTGGTTATCCTCAATATCATTTGATTTCATTTCCATATTAGATGGTTTCCTATTAGATTCCATTATTTTGAAACCAATCATAAGCATAGGAATATTCCCTTCCTAATATGCCCTCTTGTGATTTCCTTTTTGTAATCACTACCTTGTTTTTCACTATATTTATTGTAATTCCTTTCTTTATTAGATCTACGCTCAACATCCTTGGAAGGTACCCAAAATACTTGACATATATTATGCATCCTAATTATTGTCATCATTCTTGAGTAATGGAATATGCTCCAACTAAATTGGTATCTAGTTGTAATACTATTTTTCATATATCCAAATGTCCTTTGACTTTTAATTGGTCCTGAATTCCATATCCATTTATGGAATACCTCTCCTTGAAGGATGATTGCATCCTAATTGAACCAATATGCACATAATGAATTGATTGATGTATTATATTGGCATGCTTTAGAGTGAATGGAACTCCATCATTCCACCCACTACTTCTTTATACTTGTACCATGCTTCCACAAGTGGATCTATAGTTCTACATTCCTTTGGGAATAAATAGGTAACTAAAAATTATCTTGATCCTTCACATATTTTTCTGATAAAGATGTGTTATAGACATATTTGGGCACTATAACCCCAATCATATATGTCGATAAACCAACGGATCTTAAACCCCTAAAAGTGTTGTTTCATACCCTAAAGGATCAAGTTCAACTGACTACATCATTTTCTAGAAGTTCCACCTAAAAAAATACTCAGAACTGGTCAAAACTGACCCATACAAACTGCTCCTTGGCCAAGGTATGATGCATCTCACTTATTACACATGGGGGGTGCGATGCATACTGAAATGGCCTTCTGTAGGGTGTGATGGGTGAGAGTAGACAAATGGAAAAGATAGTTTGCTAAGTGGAAACCCATAGAATCTTCTAGAAACTTCTCATATGACACTTTCCTCTCTGAATTCACCCAGGGATGAGTAAGAGATCATGAAATCTCCAAGTGGAACCAAGAACTATCAGTGAAATGAAACTAATCAAAAACCTAGAAGTTGACTCACTCCCTGCAAATATCTATATATGGATCCCTCATCCTAGAGATCTAGGGGCTGGAATTTTGTAACTTGTAAGGAAGTGTTGTTGGTTTCTCTTTGAAGACATTGTATTGTTGGGTGATCTTGCTTTTCATGAGGTGAAGAGGGCTTTGATGATGGGAGGATGATGTTGGATCAGACAGTTGGGTCGTAATCCTCTCTTCTACTTCTACTATCAATAAAGTTATTTGAGGTTTCCTCCATATACTTGTGTGTTTATGAATCTTGTATTTGTGTATACATTTGTATGGTTAATGTAATTCTAATTCTACATTGTTTATGGTATCATAGATCTCTATTATTTGATGGTTTCTTGTTACTTTGTCTCTTCAGGTGTTCTTTGAAGTAGGACAAGTGAGAAAGGAGTGGAAAGCTCTATCAAAGGAGAGAGAAAACAAGCAAGGAGCCAAGCGAAAGATTAAGGTTGGTGCTCTCTGCTTCTTCTTATCTATCTTCCATAAAGGAAAACACAAGTTACTTTGAATTGCTTGTTTCTAAGATAGAAGCCCATCTTAGTGGGACTAGCAGATCTGAATAGACACCAGTTTTCCTGAAAACAAAATGGTGACTCCACTGGGGAGTGAATAGATTGTTTGTTTGTTACTGTTGTTTTCTTTATAAACTACATACGGAGCCTGAATTTAAGCTAGCTAGCCTTCGAACTGCTTTTGCTATGCAACTGCAAAGTAGATCAACACAGCTTCAATCAATCTCCGGGTTGGTTTATGAACTGAACATTTGAATTGCAAACATCCTAAGTGCCCTGGTGGTAGCTCAATAACCTCATAAGATCATACCCCTATACTTTGTGTTTACTGTCTATCATAGCTTGGCTGAAACAATTGAACTTAGCTACAAATTTTGAGCAAAAACCAAGCTCAGTTTAATTCTCTGGACCATCACACTATCTCTCATTGGTAGTTTGGATGCATCAAACCTCTCGTGTGCTGCAGGTGAGATGCATCCCTGTTTTCCTTAAGGACAGGTGTGATGATTGAATGAGACTGTTTCCCTCTCTAGAATTTGATTTTTTTCTTCATTGTTTTCAGCTCTATTCAGTAGTTTTGTTGCCTATGATCAATATATCATTGTTGAAGCCTTCTTCCTTTACATTATTCAGCCTCCATTGATAAGGAATTGTGAATGTTTTTTTAATATTTTTGACCATTTATAGTCCTTCTTTGTAAAAATTAGCTTAATCGAATTGTCGTCTTTTGATTCAAAAGTGTCGTAATTGTCGTTTTGAATCAAGAAAAAGAGTGTCATAAAGTATTCCTCTTTTAGATAGTTGATTGTACTTTTTCCATTGTATTTGATTTGAATTGTCAATATTTGAAGTGTCGAAAGCAGTTTTCCATTCAAAATTGAAAGTGTCGTCTTAGTCTTCCTTTCATTTTGAAAATAAATTGTTAAAGTGTCGCTTCGAAGAAAATAGTTCAGATCTATACTTAGTTTTCCTTTTTGGCATTCAAACATTAAGGAAGTGGAAAAACAAATACATGCATGTGCATTTGCATTTAGACTGCATGCGGAAAATGATTTAGGAAAAGTGCATTTAGTGTGTGCTCTCTGCTCTATGTTGAAAGAATCATACTCTTCTTTCCTTAGTAGCTAGGATTTTCATTGCTAAAAGAAAACAAACCACTGTTTATCATTTTAGATTGCATATTTAGGAATTTTACATCTACATCTCGCGGTGAACCTTGAAAGGAAAACTTCATAAGAAAGATCAACTTTAAAATAAACCTCAATGAACATAAAAACGATTTGGAACCTAATGCACAACATCTAGAAGTCTAGGCTAGAGACATATTTCGGTGTCGTAAAACCTAGTAACTATCTTTTTCATCGAAGGTTGGGTGGTTCCTCCTCTTTGATACGACAAGTGCTAGTACGGACCTGTGCTCCACGTACCATCGAGTATATATTGGGAGACCACAATAGGCTGTTATCCTTTATCCTTAGGAAGTCGTGTCTACCGCCCTATCGATCGCAATGCATTGAACACAACATTCGGGAAAATTGACTGCCGTACGTAAAGTCCTTGGTAATTTCTCTTTAATTTACCACCAAGGTGTATATTGCAGTTTTGCAATTGATTTGGTAATCCCTCTATCTAGACTTCCAGAGAAGTCACGTTCATTCCTTTTCAAATCCCTAAAAGAAAAGGTCCATTTGAGCACTTTTCACTTCAGCCTCATTAAAAATCAAAGGCAGTCACCTTTAGCTTTTTCTCGACTCTTAAAAATTGAAAAAGCAAGTTGTGTCAAAGCGTCATAAAATTCATTTAATTCGGAATAACTTTTTTCCTCTTTAATTTTGAGTTGATCAAGTAATCCGCAATCGTGGAAGAAATTCAATCAAAACCCCATCGTTTTCAGAGACTAACGAGTCAACCATCTTTGACTCTGGAACAAAACCATTCTGCGCAAAATAGTCTCGTTTGACTGGGTCGAAATCTCCTGGTTTATTTGAAACTTGTGTTTCAACATCATCAGAGACTCCAGTTACTCCAATTATTTCTGGTACACCTGACTTTACAAAAGAAGTTTTGTAGTTACAAGAGGACATTAGAACGGATCCCAGTGTAACAGTAAACACTTCTATCCCTAAACCAGCTCCCACTAAGGCTGATTCGGAAGGTGTCACCCCTCCAGTATCTGTCGCTGCAAAAACTATACCTTCTTCAGCACCAAAAATATTTTACGAACCTGACGGTCTACCTCTTCCACCTGGACTGATTGCTATAGAAGAGATTGTAGAGGATCTTCCATCCAATACCCCATTGCATTTTGGAACTGGGATCCACCTATATCCTTCTACTACAAAAGTTAGTTCTTATGATCACCCTTCATCACTTGTTCCTGTTGAATCGCTAGGAAATCTTTTGGATAGACTCAATATGTCTGAAAAACCATCAACATCTAGGACTATGTCATCTGATACAGCAGCAGCAGAGCCTCCTGCTACTACTCTGACAATGTTCGTTGGTATACCATCTGTCCTAACTAGTTCTCAACCACTAGATGGAGTCCACCCAGGGACTATTTTGACAGCATGGTCTGTTCCTATTTGTTCATCTAGAATCTTATCTGGAATTTCTTATGTTGAGACTCAACAAATTGATCCTTCTCATCAGTATCAATTTGGGCAGTCCAATATCCAAAGACCAATTTACCCTTTGAACACTAGATTTCTGCCATATGCGGGTAGTATGCCTTTTCATTGTTCCCTCCAGGAGAACAACCATATGAGGGTTCACAACAAAATTTGAGTCAACCTGGAATTGCATCCGGTGGTTGGGTACCAATACTGCTTCAACAACCAAGAGTTTTATATTCAATGCAAACAAATCAACCTGTGTCGAACATTCCCACTACACCTATTATTGTGACAGTGTCGCAAGTACAAGCACTGCTTTTTGTATGTCAACCTCAAGTCTCTCAGGTCATAATACAATAGCCTCTTGTCTCTATGACTCAATCGCAACCTCAGATTAGTGCCTCCTTAACTGGAGCGACTCAAGCTCAAATGGTTACTATCAACCCTCATCTTGGTCAAACATCTAGTATTGGACAATAGCAAATGGTTCAACAAGCATGGCTGGTACAATATCAACAACCACAATTCCAACAAGCTTACCGAGGACCTGAGCAACAAAGCTTTGCAGGTAATGGGCAACCGTATGTTCAAAATGGTTACCAACAATCATATTATAATGGTTATGCCCATCAACCTTATCAAAGTTATCAGCATCAGATACATTATGCTAGTATGCAAAGACCCACTACTCAGGCAATCCCATCTTATCTTGGGTATGCTTAGCCAAACTTGAATCAATAATTGCCTTTCGTAGCAACTTTAGAATTACCAAATCTGAACTGGCTGACAAATGCTCCAATTTCTTATGCCCCTTTTTGGCCAGCAATTCCTCATAAACTTCCGTCAGATATTCCTAAATTCAATGGAAATCCGGGTGAAGATCCATCGAATCATGTAATGACCTTTCATTTGTTGTGTTCATCCAACACCCTCAATGATGATTCGATTAGGCTTCGCCCTTTTCAGCGAACGCTAACTGGTCCGGAAGTGAAATGGTACATCGAATTACCTAGAGCTTCATTCAATAACTTCAACACCCTTATCACTACCTTTTTAACCCATTTTCAGCTACCTATAAGGTACAAAACAAGAACGGAGCTCCTTACCAATTTTAAACAGACAATAGCTACTCACATATCTAATCATATTCATGAGTGGCGACGGCGTTGTCGAATGGTAAAGACGTATGTTCCTGATCAGCTTCTAGATGAATGGTTTATTAAGTCATTTTCACCTTCTAGTACAGAAGATGTGGCCAAGGGAGGAGTCGTCACTGAAGAGCAAGTCATTGCTCATGCACAATATCTAGACTTGATCTATACTCAGTCTGGCATGCTCTATGAAAAAATTCATGATGCTCCCACACCAGAATTTTTCGTTCCTCCCCCTCCTAAATCAAATAGAGACACTCACGCCGGTGATGGCGTGATTGGCACCTCAAGTACGCAAACCGTAAAGGCCCCATCTAGAAAGGCCCTTGTAGTTTCCAGTAAAAAAGCAAATGAAAAACTTCCTGCCTCGGAGGTTAATGTCGTGTCATTGGAAAAAGGCAAAGAACCGAAGCAACCAGGGGGCAAGAAGAAAGGGAAAAGAAAAAAGAATAAACAGGGAGTTTCGACTCCTGAAAAATCTTCTGAAAACCCTGCTCGGCGAAAGAAACCTACTCAGCCATGTTTCATATGTGATGGGGACCATTGGACGAAAGATTGTCCACATTGAGCTGAGGTCACGAAGTTCTTCAAAACTTCAGGTACCTCGGTGGTATTGACTGATCCGTTTCCAAACCCAGAAACCAACCTTGTTGCTATCGATCATGATTCCCCATCCCAAGTGCTTATGTTGTCCATTTCGAAATAGCAAAGTGATGCTTTGATATCAACAAGGAATAAAGATTATGGGAATCCAAAGATGCCAAACAACAAGGCTATAGATCAACCTAGTAGTTTGACAACAACTTCGTCAGAAGTTGTGCCACCCATCATTCCTAAACTAACAATAAAGCCACCAAAGGGAGTAGTACATAAATCGACATTTAATCCTCGTGCTCGAGCAGCACAGGATTATAATATAGTAGAGGATCTGGCTCAATCACCATCCGCTATGTTGACACTTGAAGTACTGCAAAATTGCCCCTCCCAAAAGCAAGCTTTATTATCAGCAATAGGTGGGATTGACCCAATTGATTCTAATCTTGTGGCCTTTAATCATAGAGGATATGAACCTCAATTACCGGCTCAACTCGCTTTCCTCATACAAGTAAAAGCCCTGAACAAAACTGTTCATCAAACAATCATTGATGAGGGGGCATCTACCTGTATTATGTCGATGAGTTGTTGGAAAAATTTAGGCTCACCACCCTTGTCGAGATCATCAACGAAATTAAAATCATTTGATGGACGAACATACACGTCGTATGGGATTTTAAGTAACTTTCAAGTTGAACTGGGGGGCAAGATAGTAGAAATTGAAGTCGAAGTTATCGATGGAAACCTTGAATACAATATCTTATTGGGAAGGCCCTGGATTTATGCTATGACTGATGTTGTGTCAACATATTTTAGAAATATTGCATTTCCCTTCCAAGGTGGAATTACAATCGTTGACCAACTAACCTTTTTCCCCAACAGTTCACAAGCTACAGGAAGCATTCCAATGATCCATGGAAGCTCTCAATCGCTTCAAAATGTTGGAGTAGGCCTCCTAAAAGACCCTGCCTTAATGGGTATTTTTGCCCTCCTGCCTCTGAGTAATCTGGCGAAAGTGGCCACGGTGGAAACCTGTAATATGGTATCTTCTGCATCAGCAAATATTAAGAAGAATTCTGAACATTTCGTTAGCATGGATCATCGCCAGGTATTTCCTCCAAGCCCCATAGAAATTTTGTAGCAATCAATTTTCTTGGCCTGGGCGGCAAACCCAAATCAACACTCATCAAGTGTTTGGATAGATAGGTCTCTAGAATATGGCACCTCTTCAGATCCTTGGTCACGTATACATGTTACAGACGAAGGAATCATTCAGTCAATGATGATAGGAGAGGCACCATGGGAAGATTACCACCATCGTTCTCATCTTCAAGATAATGACGAAGATTATTCTAGTGACCTTAACCATCCTTTAGTTTTTTATTTTTTATCAAATATTGTAAATACAGTGGATTCCGAGTGAAATTTGTCCAATATTGAAGAAACTATCGCCATAAATATCTCGTCAAAACCTAATGTTGTAGAGAATATTCATGTTGGCAAATCTTGTTCTTCTTCAGAACTGGAAATATATTGCACTCTCTTTCACAAATTTAGAGATGTCTTTGCATGGTCATAAACACGACATCAAACACATCGTTCAACCATATCTCGACGATCTACCGGCTCATTCACGAAACCAGACTTATCATCCGCAACATTTGAGAGCTATATTTCTACGTTGCCGACACTACAAACTACAACTCAATCCACACAAGTGTGTGTTTTGGGCGGTTCTGGTCGTTTACTTGGTTTCGTAGTTTCTAAGGATGGGATTTGGCTTGACCCATATAATGTTCAGGCAATCATTGGCATGCCTCCACCTTCAAATTTGCTTCATATTCAGAAACTCCAAGGGAAAGAAAACTTTCTAAGGAGGTTCATTCCAAATTACGCTGAACTTGTTGAAGGTTATACGCATCTTCTGAAAAAAGAAGTTCCCTTCAACTGGGATCAGGTTGCGCAAGCTTCCTTTGATGCTCTAAAGGAATCCCTAATAAAAGCATCATTAATGTACGCTCCTGACTATCAAAAATACTTTAACCTATATCTAGTTGCAGCAAATACAACCATCGCAATGGTTTTAGTATAAGAAGACAATGGAATTGAACATCCAATCTATTATTTAAGTCGAAACTTAAATGATACAGAAAACAAGTACTCCTATGTTGAAAAGCTGGCTCTTGCAGCTGTTCAAGCAACACAGAAATTTCGACACTATATCCTCTTTCGCAAAACTACCATTTTGTCAGATTGCAACCCTATGACTTACATTCTATCGTGTCAACTACTAGGGGGAAAATATTCAAAATGGATAGCCATTTTGCAAGAGTTTAATCTGGAATTCACAAAATCCAAATCAAAGAAATCTCTCATTTTTGCGGAGTTACTATGCAACCTCCCATCGTCGTCCAACAATTCAACATCCAAAGAATCAATGATGGATGAATCTTTGTTTCTGATATCATCAAGTAATCCGTGGTATGGAGATATACTGATCTATCTCCAAACCCAAACATATATGCCTAATACCTCTTGCTCCGAACAACGACATACTCGATACCAACCAAAAGACTACATGATCGTCGGTGATACACATTACCGTCGAGCTATCGATACAGTTCTGCGAAGGTGCCTCATGCATGAGGAGGCCGAAAAAGTCCTGAATGACTATCATTTAGGCGCATGTGGGGGGCATCAATCTGGTTAAACTACAGCACAAAAGATCTTATGAGCAGGTTACTTCTGGCCTACTATATTCAAAGATTGCATAATCGCAGTCAGAAGTTGCCATGCTTGTCAAATATTCGACCACAAAACCAGAATACCACCCACACCATTGCATCTAGTAGTTGTTGTTGGGCCATTTTCCAAATGGGGCATAGATTTAATGACATGTAACCCCACCTCGGCCGAGGGGCATGGGTATATCATAGTTGCAGTTGAAAATTTTACAAAATGGGCCGAGGCGATGCCTACATTAAACAACAACGGTGAAACCATTGCTCTTTTCTTTTTCAATCATGTAGTCTCTAGATTCGATGTTCCACAAGCTATAGTCACAGATCATGGATCGCATTTTCGCAATCACATGATGGTTGAATTAGCTGCCAAATTAGGACTGTCCCATGACAGTTCTACTCCATATTGTCTACAAGTTAATGGACAAGTTGAGGCCATCAACAAAGTCCTGAAGTGCATGCTGCAAAGGATTATCGGAGTCCACATACAGAATTGGCACTTAATCCTATACTCAGCTTTGTGGGCATATAGGACATCGATGAGAAATGTGACCGGATCTACACCCTTTTAGCTGGCGTATGGCCTAGAAGCGATCTTACCGATTTAGTGTGAAATTGCATCTCTCAAGCTCGCAGTCGATCTACTTCCAAAAACTTCGGAAGAAGAGGCTCGTTTCTTGGAACTAATCCAATTGGATGAAACCCATCATGATGCCGCTTTGGCTAATGAAGCTCATAAGAAACGAGTCAAGGCACAATTTGACAAAAATGTCAAACCCCGTGTCTTCTCAAAACGTGACCTGGGCTTGCTATACGATCAGGAATCCGATAATTTGGGAGCAGGTAAGTTTGAACCATTGTGGATGGGCCCCTACATTGTTAAAGAGTATTGGCAAAAGGAGCCTACGGGCTAGTAGATTACGATGGGATTCCATTGTCGCAACCCCGGAACGGGTTGTATCTTAAGCATTGCTATGTTTGATTAAGTATGGTAATCTCTTTATATGCTTTTGTTACATTTTTTGTTTTCATCAAGGGTTATCATTTTGGTTAGGTAATCTAATTTGCATTTGTTGTAGATGTCAGACCTGTTGGAATCATTCGTTGCATATGCTGACAGGGCTAGTCGTAGTACGCGGAACCTATCTTCTGTAGCCTGGGCCATTTTTTATCCAAGCGACGAGTTAGTGAGTTTCAGAGGGAGATGTATTGGTCGATAAACGAACAACATCGCTAAGTACAGTGCATTGATGGAGCTTCTCTCTGATTCCATCGCACATGCCATACACCGACTTGTTGTCGGGCTAGACTCACAACTCATCATCCTACAACTTACTAGCATATATTCCATTCAAATCCAGCTATCTATCGTATGTTCCTAAGGGTCAGGATTTTGGAAAGGCAGTTTGATTCTATTCAATATCAACACATTTCCATAAACTTAAACACATTAACTGATTCATTAGCAAATTATGTGTTAGCTAGACATTTGCAACATTTATAAAGGAAAAAGTATTTCAATTAACATTTGCATCAGGATCACATAACTTAACCAAAATAAAGCTCTGAAAATCAAAAACATATATAGTTGTTTATAGTTTTTACAAAATGTTCTACGTCCAGGACAAAATCGGTCATACGACCCAAAAACTCAAAAAATCCAGAAAAGCACCCTAGACTAATGGTGCCGGTGATAACAAGCCACTGCCTGTGGGATCATACGTAAGAGCTTAGTCCATCGACTCAGCACATTAGTTGTATGGCACTGTAATCATAGAGGTAACTCGTCGGTCCTCACATCCTGAATACCAAGGGTGAGACCCTCAATCTAATCCTGCAATACTGCAAGGGTCTCCTCTATGTCTAGATTGCAAAGGACAGCCCTCCCTATAGCCTCTCCTGCTGGAACGTCAGCTACTACCCTTGGGCGCACTACTGGTCGCTCTGGCCCAACATCTGCACAAATATATGAGTTTGATTAGTCTTAATAACATTTAAAAAACACAAGAACATTATGAAAGCAATAAACAAAGATATGGTCAGATCATTTTACCCATG
Source organism: Pinus taeda (assembly GCA_000404065.3). Classification (NCBI taxonomy): domain Eukaryota; kingdom Viridiplantae; phylum Streptophyta; class Pinopsida; order Pinales; family Pinaceae; genus Pinus; species Pinus taeda. Next base: position 57,388 of record APFE030349879.1, on the reverse strand, counting down.
ACACTCCACCACTCGCCAACTGGTAGCACCAAATATGTGTCACCTCGGAAATCCATCCCAACATATGGATACTCGGCGAAGACCATATCCTAACAATTGAACCACTCAAATAAGGCATCAGAGAATGAAATCTATGACTAACCAGCATGTCTGGCCATGAGGTTAACCCATCTCTGCATCCTTGGTTCCCTCGGTGCTGGCAATCCTAGTGAAATGTACTATGGTTGCATCAGTGGAATCCTCTCCAAGGCGAAAGCAGTTAGAATGGAACCATAACTGAAGTTCTTGGATCTTCTATTCTTCACCTTGGAAATCTATTATTTTATAATGTAAAGCACTGCATCACACCAGTTGAATACCTTTGGTTCCAGGCATTTTAAAGCATACTGCATATATGATCTGTTGGCCAAATGAAGCGTCGTGCTACCATCCAATCTAGCAAAGGTGAATAAAATATTCCTCAAGGACCGGTAAATGACATCTCGAATACTGATCTTGCCATCCCTACTCGACTGAGATCCATCTCTACAAAACTGGCAAATATAATCCCTCACGTATTCACCTCCATGGGCGGATCCTGATAGTGAGAGAGGGGCACCACGCCTCGATAACCAGGTCAAGAAGTAGATATCCTAAACTATCAAAGGAATGGATTTGCCTCTAATCTGGAACACCTGGTTGGTCGGATCCCATGCATCGAGAAGATATTGCAACAAATTGATTTGTTGCTTCATGCTAGATATGCGGAAGAATTTGAACAAGCCACAGTTTTGCAATGCAATAACCATACCTGGATCATGTAAGGAAATCATCTCCTCTTCTTCATGCTCATGTTGATGCCATGTAATGACCATCTTGATGCGATGAATCTCTGAAACACAAACAAGAGGTGAATTAGGATCCTGATTTGGGCAAAAATAGGCAAAAATTTCATGAGAAAACACTGCATAAACTTTCCCTCCTACACCCATCGCACCCTGGTTGTGTACAGGGTGCGATGCATATTGACTGGCCAATGGCCAGCTCAGTATGCATCGCACATTTCAATGCATACGAGGTGTGATGGGGAGAGAACGAATTTTTCAAACCCCTTAGGCCCAGAAGAACAGGAAAAGTTGCTCAGAATCAGAAAAGGAAGGAATGTAATTGAAGAGCTCAGGGTTAGCTCCTACCTGGTCCTGACAGTGTAAAGTATAGTCCACCAAATCTCCTGAATTAGCTGGTAAAATTTGAGGGGGAAAATACCTCCAGAGCTCTAAGAATCCCAAATTTGAATGAAATTGGTAAAAATGAGAAGTAAAACTACTTTTATGTTACTATTCACGTAACTCAAGTAAGATGTTAGTTTTTAACTCATTTTTCGAGCATGTATTTACATTTCTAATCAATTTGATGGAGTAATTGAACAGGTTGTGCGACCATCGAAAGAATATAGTGTTAATGGTAAATTGAACATCTCTGACTATTATCAATGAGTAATGTTTCCGCAAAGTTCAAGCTCGTTAAAAAATAAACCTAGCACTAAGCATAGTTTCTAAATATTCAAGCTCATTAAAAAATGAATCCACCCTCAGTAAATAACCTTTTTGATTGCATTGTTATCAACCTTTTGAGCCTTGGTCGTGTTCTTACCGTCACCTCCACTCTTTTAGCCGATCGTACACCTCCACTTGATTGTTTACCCTTTTGAGGAACAGCTGTGATGAGTGATTCTATTAGCCACTCTCCTTACATTGTCATGCTTGAGAAGTTCCAAACTTAGCTGGAACCAGTTGCTACCCGAAAACATCACTTGTTCCTCCAAAAACGAGTCTCTTTTAAGCTCTTTTTAGACTCGTAAAATATGAAAAGATTGTCGAGCTACTGGCCTTTCCAGCTCGTTAAAGTAAACGGAAGCGCCATCCCTCCTCTACATTTTAATCTTTTTGGACCTGAGGGATCATTCCACAAAAAGATCGAGCGCTTGTCTTTTTTGGCTCACTAACTATCAAAAAGTCATCCCTTTCGTATTATTTTATACTTTTCCAGACTTAAGGGATTATACCACGAAAAAATATTGTTGGAGTTTCATTTTCATCCCTTTTCAAACTCTCTAAACATGAAAAGGACCGAGTTATATTTGTCGTTAAACTCGTTAAAGCGATAGCGACAAACTTGTCCATCTGGACAAGAGAGAGTTTCACTATCGCTATGCTCATTAACATATAACGACAAGTTTGCCCGAAGGGCAAATTATAGAACAAGAATATGTTATCCTCCTCAAGCTTGACAAAAATAAAGAGGTACTGGTCAGTAATGACTGGGGAAAAAGGGAAGAAAACTTGAAGAACGTCATTGGTAGATGGTTTCTCTTGAACATGACACTTTCACTCCATCACCATGATTGAGTCAGGTTGGGTTATTCTGTTCACCAGTCACATCACCATTGGTCCTCCGTACCATACATTTTTGGGGTTAACACTAACAATCCATTTCATTGTCACCGATATGTTCAAGAGAAGTTGCTCAGAGAATTCACCAACCTAGCTAACGCCTCATCCACTGCAATACCTTCACTCTCCATTTTTCATGACCGCCATTCCTGAACCTTGTATAATCAAATTGTTTTCACCTCCACAAAATCATTTGCTTCGTTTTGTGTCGTATATGTGGGATTCATTAAGGCCCTCCTACGACGGGTCACTTATTGTCGACATTAGCTCATTATCCAAGAAGTTGACTTAGGAACAACCCTTTCAGTACTTTGAAGCTTGCATGCCTCAATAACAAGTTTCTCACTTCCAGTGACAGGTTTACATCAATGGCCTTCGACCGAAAGATTTTACGTGGTGTTCGATATCGACTCATATATTCACACCACGTAAATTGTACTACAATACCTGGAGGGTCATTATCATTATCAATGATTCCTCTCATGCCTGTTAACAGCTTACATCATTGGCTGGTAATCAGGCAATGTCTTTCCATGTACGACTTCAGAACATCTTTTCACAAGGATCAACTTGTACATCGGGCGAAGATTGAATGAGTTTGAAGACCCTGAATCTAGTTTCATCCATCCAACTATGATATATTCAGGAAAATAAAAACATCAAATGTACTCCATAGTTGCACAAATGATCATTCAAGCTAAGGGATGATTCCTCTACAAGAATCACCAGTCTGCAATAGCAGACGATTGTATGTCCTATGTACATGAAAATGAATTTATAAAGTTGAGCATGGGAATTCCCACCTCAGTGAGATCATGAAAATAATATGAAGATAATGTATTTTATTATATCTTATTATAGTTCACCTTCCAGTTCGAAAAACCCGGATCCTCACGATAAAGCATTTCACCCGACATAAAAAGATTTACGACCTCATGCTTTAGGGGGCAACTGTTATAGACATATTTGGGCACTGTAACCACAATCACATATGTCGATAAACCAAGGGCTCTTAAACCCATAAAATCGTTGTTTCATACCCTAAAGGATCAAGGTCAACTGATTACATCATTTCCCAGAAGTTCCACCTGAAAAACTACTCAGAACTGGTCAAAACTGACCCATACAAACTGCTCCTTGGCCAAGGTGTAATTCATCTCACCTATTACACACAGGGGGTGCAATGCATACTGAAATGAACTTCTGTAGGGTGTGATGGGCGAGAGTAGACAAATGGTAGAGACAGTTTACGAAGTGGAAACCCAGAGAATCTTCTAGAAACTTCTCATATGACACTTGCCTCTCTGAATTCGCCCAGGGATGAGTAAGAGATCATGAAATCTCCAAGTGGAACCAAGAACTATCAGTGAAATGACACTAATCAAAAAACCAGAAGCTGACCCACCCCTCTGCAAATATCTATATATGGATCCCTCATCCTAGAGATCCAAGGGCTAGAATTTTGTAACTTGTAAGGAAGTGCTATTGGTTTCTCTTTGAAGACATTGTATTGTTGGGTGATCTTGCTTTTCATGAGGCGAAGAGGGCTTTCACGCTGGGAGGATGATACTGGATCAAAAAGCTGGGTCGTAATCCTCTCTTCTACTTCTACTATCAATAAATTTATTTGAGTTTTCCTCCATATACTTGTGTGTTTATGAATCTTGTATTTGTGCATACATTTGTATGGTTAATGTACTTCTGATTCTACATTGTTTATGGTATCATAGATCCCTATTCTTTGATGGTTTCTTGTTACTTTGCCTCTACAGGTGTTCTTTGAAGCGGGACAAGTGAGAAAAGAGTGGCAAGCTCTATCAAAGGAGAAAGGAAACAAGCAAGGAGCTGAGCGAAAGATTAAGGTTGGTGCTCTCTACTTCTCTCTTATCTATCTTCCATAAAGGAAAACACAAGTTACTTTGAATTGTTTGTTTCTAAGATAGCTACACGTCTTAGTGGGACTAGCAGATATGAATAGGCACTAGTTTTCCTGGAAACAAGATGGTCCATAACTCCATGAGCATTACAAACTTGCTTTTATGGGAAACAAGCATTGAAATTTCCACAATTAATTTTACTCCCATTGAATTCAAGATCATTGGCTTACTTTATCATTTTATGTAAAGCATACAAATTTCAAGTCTATTCCTAACCTGAATATTTCCATCGTTGCCATTTTAATCCTCGTTGGTAATTCAATAATTCCTTCTTGGAAAATAATTACCCTTTTCATTTTTGTACTTTTAATTCCTTCTTCCTATTTCATTGCACAAGTACCCTTAAGAAATATTTGTAGTTTTCCTTAAGTTTCATGATCCTAAACATAAACCTATTATTTTATTCCTGCATCATAGTTTTGCATGCAACAACCTATTATAAAAACATTAAAATTGGATTTTAATGCAAAATTTAAAATAATATGGATATTAACATTATTTTGCCTTTGTAGGATAATAGTAGCCTTCTTTGGACTTCTTGAGAATTTTTGCTACTCAATTTCATTTTGTAGGCTGATGGCTGAATTATTTTTCCTTCACACATTTCATTGGCTACTCATTTTCCGAAATTTGAGTTTTGGGTTGAAATTTAAGGCCTATTTTGCCAATTTTCTCTTGTACTACTACATGAAGCTTTCTTCTAATTTATTAAGAATTGGATACCTCAATTCTAATTTTGACTCTATGGTTGTATACTATCATCCAAGAGATTTCTATAGACTACTTATGTTTATGAATCTAAATTTTGAGTAAGGAGATATGCCTCCTAGAAGTGAATTGGTGCCTAATTTTTCCTCTTCATTGTTTCAAGTGTAATTTCCTCATACCAACTCCATTTTCCACTTGCAATATCTCATTGGAAATCTCTTTCTAGGTGGAAATATCATTGGAAATATATACATGTATACTAGATGAAAACTACATGATATGTAGTTATATTTATGACTAGAACAACAATATAATTAAGAATAACACATAAAAACATAAAAATAATATGCATGACAAAATAAATCAACAATAATCACATGTAAAATCATAAATTAAACATTTATCTTCGTCAACTGGTTGTAAACCTTAAATTTTCCACCTAGCCATAAACCACATTTCTCCAATACTCTTAGTAATGGGTCACCTTTAAGTTGGCGTTGTGACTCCACAATGGGAAAAGGATTCCTAAAGCCATCTATGTTCCATAGTCATAACCAACAAGGTTGTTATAGTACATTTTTTCACATCTGGTCAATAGGCTGACAAACCGGATCAATCAACATTCGTGAACATGTTTTCATCATCCCTTCACAAAGCCCTAAGCCTGACCTTTCCAAAAATTTTGAGTTTATGGGATAAATTCCTTAAAATCAATGTTTTTAGCCCCAATACACCCTTTCCCTTTAGCCACCTTTTTCAGCACTAGTTTCTCCCTTTTTCGCCAGTGCTGATCAACACTTGTTGCTCCTTTCAGTAGGTGTGTTGATTCTAGAATATCAGGAAAATTAAAATAATTTTGAATCTTCCTCTTCCAGAAGCTTCCAGGGGTTGTTTTAACCATTTACCATGGATAAGAAGCTTGAAACCTATCTGATCCTGCATTGGATACTTCACCTCTTATCCCTTGAGCTTATCCTCTCATCATATGTGAATCTCAAGCCCATATTGTAAATCCTAAACTACCATGCCTCTCTTATAAATTTACTACCATCCATAGAATCAAGGTTGGATTTTGGAGATTAATAGTGCCCTTATATTCCTTCCTTGAACCTAAATGATTCATCATATTCATGTATTAGGGTTGATATTGAGGTGTGATTTATGACAAGGAAGGACAAGTCAACTTGGGGAGACATCTACAAGATCAACTATTATTTATTGTTGTAAACTCTCTCATGTTTCTATTAATACAAAGAGTATTTTTTTCCTATATTTTTTGTGTTATATTTGCACTCATATATTTCAATGCCTTGTTGATTCATTAAATAGAGATGGTATACTATGGTACTTGGTTTTCGTGGATCCTTTGCTTGTTTTAGTCATGTGTACAGGTTCTAATTATAGCATTCAGAGCTACAACTAAAGCTTACAAGCGAGGAGGAAAGAAAAGCTTGCCATAGATTCGAGGTAGGCCTCTTTCCATTCTCTAACTTCTCTAAGTAAAACTCTATATTCCTTGTCTTATGTCCTTGTCTTATGTTATTCTAGACCAGTCCACTTGCTCTAGGGAATTCACCTCTATTCGTAATTGCAAATTCCACATAACAAATTGGCAACTCCACTAGGGAGCGATTTTTCCCTTAGTGGTTTCCTTTACGTTACCACATTTTTCACTTCTTAAACCAACATTGGTTGTTTCACTCAGACCTTGATTAACCCCAAGAAAACCCTTCTCTGAGCTTGTTTTGATTTTTTGTGTCGTATTTTGGTTGAATCTACCTCAGTGCACTCTCTGCTCTAGAGACAGAGCACTTCAATGCACTCTCTTGTTCTCTGCACCTACGCTGGAGAGCAGTGGTGCCTATTCTGCACCTGTGTTGATCCATGTAAAATGTGGAATTTTTTTTTCTTTCCTTGCCCTCTTATTTTCTTTGGTCCAACTTGTTTTCCTTCTATCTTTGAGTGTGTCCTTGTCTCTGAAAATCCTTCATTCTTTTTTTTTTGGTTTTTTTAGCCTTTGATAAGAATTTGTTTGGATTTTTCTTTGTTCTTATAATTTAGGTCATTGGAAAATATCATTGATTGTTTAAAGGAATTGATATTATAGTCATCATTATGTGTGGTTTCTTTGATCAATGATTTAGAAATTACCTTAGTTTTCATTTTATTTGAAGATTAAGAGGATTGAAAAGAAAAATCTCATCATTTTTGCATTTTGCATTGCATTTAGGGTTTTGTGTGTCAAATTGGAAATTGGAAAAGTTGCATTAGGGAAATTTGGTTAACAAATTTTATTTTGTTGCATTTTGTATGTTTCATTACTCTTTGTTTCTTCCCTTCTATACATAGATTTTCATTGAAAAGAAAAGATTTTATTTTATCATGCTAGATTGCATCTTAGGATATTCAGGTGAAATTTGTGGTGAGCCTTAACAACTGAAACTTAATTCAATATAAACTTTAAAAATTTATTGAATCTATCTTAAGGAGCATTTGAAACATTAACGCAAACATCTAGAGGTATAGACTAGAGACATGTTCTAGCGTCGATAAAAATAGGATTTGTCGTTGTTTTCCAGGATTGGATTCCAGTGGTGATATCCCATTCCAAGTACGTTAGTGTATTGGAGCATTCTCCATGTACCTCTGGTTATATCGGATGGTGATCCATGCATGAAAAATATATGGGAATTCTCTCATTGTATGGTTACACATTACATAGCACTAACATGGACTATGCTTCCACATACCTTTAGGCATATTTTGGAAGTCCACACTAGGTTTCTATCCTCACCTTAGGTAATCGAGTCAGCTACCTTATATTCTGTGATACACCAAACACAACATTCTGGGAGATTTCCTACCTGTACGTAAATCCTTGGTTCTCCAAGGTGGTATATTGGAGTTCATAGTTTCTTGGTAAACCCCTTTGCCTACTTACCCCTTTTTAATTTATTTTTGTCGTTAATTTTTAAAATTTATTAAACCAATGTGGAAGAAAAACCCCCTCAACCCCATCGTTTGTGTACGATGAAATATTGCCTCCTCTTCCACTCGAGGAAACTCTTGGATGTTGTTAGAAGAACAAAAAGCTGCAAACTACCAAATTTAGTACTTCGGAAGCCACCCCTTCTAGACCTCCATCCAAAATTGATCCACCAGAATTGTCTCTTCCTATGAGTACTGAACCAGAGATCACTTCCCATTGAGCTTGTGAGTCTGACACAATCAAAATAGAAGCACCTGATACTTTATTACTCGAGGTTATCGAACCTGAGAATCCTGAATCAGAAACATTACAATCTAAGGCACCTCAGTTAACTACACCTGTTACTTCAAGACCTTCCTCTTCTGTTCCTTTATCTTTGAACCAACCACAACTTATACATCTTGGTCCTAACAATGAAGAACTTCCACCTGGTCTATTGAGTATTGAGGATATTCCTCAAGAAGAGTGTCAACCCTCCTCTCTTGTCCATTTTATAGGGACTCATCTTTATCAGGCTCATCCTTTTCCTCCTCTTCATACTCTGTCACAGGCTCCTTTGTCTGAATCATATATTTTCAAATCACCCTTGACTTTACCTCGGTAATCCTCTTTGGGAAATTTAACCAGGACTGAGTCTGCTATGGTTTCTCAACCTGCATTTTCTACTATGACCGAGACAACCAATGTTGCATCTTCTTCTATTTGAAATATTATTAGAGACACATTTATATGGTGGTCCATTTGTCTTACCTGGTTACCAATCATTATTTGGTACCTTTTCTAGTGCAAAAACCAGTCAATGGACTTCTCCCATGTCATCCTCTTCTATAATCCCATGTAGCACTTCTTTGATGAGTGCTACAAAATTTTCTCTTCCTCCTCCATCACAACCTTCATTAGAGAAGTAATCTGGTTCTTATGTTAGCTGGTATGGAAACCTACAATAACCCAATCTACCTTATACTAAACACCCTCCTTCTGAGGGGTAGTTGCCTTTGTATTCTCCTCCTCTTTCAGCAGTGGGAACATGTTTTTGAAATGTTCTCATCTCTTAGTCAAATACTACAATCTAGTACTCAGCCTCATTCAAGTCCTCCATATCTAGGAATGGCAGCCAATCCTTGGCAACCTAAATTTCCCGTACAACCTGACTCAGTTATGAATCAAGTTAAAACCTCTCAACTTTTTCAACCTACATCTCAGATTCCTATTTTTCAACCTATGTCTCAACCTTTTCAAGATCAAATTCATTTAAGTCAACCTTTGCAGGTTTCACCTAAAACTCAACCTCTTTCATGTTGGGTGTGGAGCCTGATTATCTTTTGTATTCAAAGGTTTCAGCCAGATGTATACCCCGGGAAGATTGTACACCCCTCCACATGGGGGGGTGCGGGGGGGACTTGTCCCCCTTGCGGGGGTCTGAGGGGGCTAATACCCCCCAGTTGGGGGGTCTGGGGGCCAGCGGTCCACCGGCAAGGGTTCGGGGGCAGTGCCCCCAAAGCCAATACAAAATAGATGTAAAATTGCCTTGTAAAAGTCTAGTAATTTCTTGTCAATCTGGGCCGTTCATTAGGCGGATGACCTGACAGTAGAAGTTATGTTTAGTTTAGGGTTTTTTTCCCTAGAAGGCAACCCCTCACTATATATGAGGGAATTGTATTGCGTCTATGTGGATCTGTATTCTGAGTGAGGAAGAGAGAGGAGATTGAGAGAGAAGAGGGAGTTACAACGGATCTATTGTAGGTTGTATCTCTTCAGTTTGCTGGATAATATAATAATAGAAGGATTGTTTGTTTCTCCATGGATGTAGCCCAAACTGGGTGAACCACGTATATCTATGTCTCTCTTGTTTTATTCATTTTCTGTGTTTATATTTCTGCAAAATTTTATGTGTTCCATTACTCTGTAATATATAATTTTCTAACATTTCACTGGTATCTAGGGCTTCCCAATTCCCACATACCCGACCTCTTCAACGTGCCTTACAGCTTCCACCACTTGGTCATGCTATTCCTCAAATCAAAATGGTTCAACCTATATATGGTATGGCACACACACAACCTATCCCACCTTATGTAGGGATGATGCAAAATCCCACAGGGAAACCATATCAAGGTATTCCTCAAATGCCTTACCAAGGTTAGCAAACGAAAACCCAACCATTTCAACCTTTCCAAGGTTATCCTAGAATTGATAGCAAGGTTATCCTCGAACTGGGAAGCAAGGTTATGCTTATCCAGGTTATCAGAATCCTCTCTATCCAGGAGCACAGATACATGTTTCTCAAGCCAACCCATCTTACCCAGGATACCCTCCACCGAACTTTAACTGACAATTATTATTTGTGGTGACCCTTGAATTTCCAAATATAGCATGGCTTACAAATTATCCCATTTGTTACTATCTCTGGTGGTCGGTTATTCTTGCGAAATTTCCCAGTGAAATCATAAAGTTAAATGGAAATCCTGGAGAAGACCCATCTACACATGTCATGATGTATCATTTATGGTGCTATTCAAACTCTCTAAATGATGACTCTATTTGATTATTTCTTTTCCATGAACACTTACTGGTATGGCAAAAAAGTTGTATATTAAATTTCCATGAGCTTTGTTCGACAACTTTAGTGCCTTAACAACCACGTTTTTAACTCATTTTCAATTGTCCATTTGCTATGAGACTGGAACTGAACTTTTGACATCCTTCAAACAATCTGATTCCACTCATATTTTTGAGCATATTCATGAGTGGCGACATCATCGTTGTTTAGTTAAAACTTTCATTCCTGACCACTTGTTAGTTGAATGGTTTATTAAGTCTCTAATACCATCCATAACAGAAGATGTTGCTAAAGGCAGGGTTCTGACCGAAGAGAAAGAAATTTCTCATGCCAAATATCTTGAGCTTATTTATACCTAATTTGTCTCTATCTATGATAAAATACCAAATGCTCTGTGACCTTCAAATATTGTTGCACAACCTCCCAGTAAAGAATCACATGTCGTCAATGGTGTGATTAGTTCTACCAGCCAACAGCCAATGAGTAAACCATCTGGTTCAACTCTTATTGTGGCTTCCAAAAGCCCCTCTCCTACCATTCTTGTGGCTTCTACTTTCGAGATCAATGTTGTCCAATCCACAAAGGGAAAACCTCAACAAATAGGAAGTAAGATAAAAGGAAAAGGAAAAAAGAAGAAAGATAATCCTATGCAGGAAAAACAAAATAACTAGTCTTCTGAAGAAAAGTAGAAGCCTAGTTATCCTTGCTTGATCTGTAACGAAGAGAATTTCACTCACAACTGTCCACATAAGGCGGAAGAAAATCAATTCCTTAAATCATCCACCGCATCTAATGTGTTGACAAGTCCCTTTCCTAATCAGGAGACTAACATGGTTATTCAAGATCCTTCATCCTCTTCCTCGATTATGATTCTTTCCTCCACCAAGCCAAAAAGTGATGTTATGGTGGAAATGAGAAATAAGGACTATGGAAATGTGAATCCCTCAACTGTTCAGGCTACCCATAAACTTTCCAGTTCTACCTCATATGATTTAGATCCTACTACAAATGCAATTCCTACTGTATTAAAAATTAAACCTCCCAAGGGAATTTTTCATAAATTTGTGTTCAACCCTCATGTGAGAGCTACACATAATTATAACATAGTTGAGGATCTAGCTCAAGCTCCTTCAGATATTTCAACTCTTGAGGTGTTTCAAAATTGTCCTGCCTAGAAGAAGTCTTTACTTACCACAACTGGAGTTGTTGATCCTTCAAATTCTAACCTTGTAGTCTTTAATCATGAGACTCATACACCAAGACTTCCTATGCAATTGGCTTTCATGATTCAGGTTGTTGTTCAAAGTAAGGTCATCCATCAAACCATTATGGATGAAGGAGATTCAACTTGTATCATGTCTCTTTCTTTCTAGAAGGCCATTAGTTCCCATCAAATCAATTAGTCACCAACTACTCTAAAGGCGTTTGATGGAAGAGGCTTCAAGCCTTATGGAATTTTGAGTTCATTAAAAATTGAATTAGGTGGCAATATGATGTTATCAGAAGTTGAAGTTATTGACAAACGGTTAGATTATAACCTTCTACTGGTTCGTACATGGGTTTACGTTATGGCTGCTATCGTTTCGAATTATTTCAAAATGATTGCTTTCCCTCACCAGGGGGCATCATGGCCATAGATCAGCTAACTTTCTTTGCCAATAATTCTCAAGTTACTGGAAGCATCCCTCTTATGGGAGAAACGCCACCTCCATATCATCATGTCGAGGTGCTATTGCTTAAGGATTCTTCCCTTATGGGAAATTTTTCTTTTCCTCCACCTCTTCCTTATCCCCTTTCTGACAATGTGAACCTGATTTTCTACATCAACATGATATCTTCTTGTACTACTCCATATGATCCTTGGATAGTACCAAATCTATCTAATAATTATACCTTTGGTGACCCCACACTGCTTAATCCTATTGAGCTCGAATATGAAGCCATATATTTGGCCTGTTCGGCACACTCTAATTTTTTCTCTTCGATTAATTGGGTTTATCATTCCTTAGATTATGGTATGTATTATGATCCTTTCTTTAGTACGTTATCTAATGATGAAATCATCATGGAGGTCATGATGCCAGATGATGCATCATGGGATGATAATCACCATCATTCATCCTTGCTAGATTCCTTCAAGGATAATCTTAGTGATATCTATTCACCCAATTTCATTGATATATCTATGAATTCTGTATCTATCCATGATATTGATTCTAGGAAGAGTTTGTCAAATATTGAAAAGATTATTCCTCTTTATATTTCGATCAAGCCCAAAATTGCCAAGAATGTACATATTGGTGCATCTTGCTCTCCCAATGAGATTAAGATCTATAAAACCCTTTTCTAGGAATTTTGAGATGTTTTCGCCTAGTCATATGAAGACATGCCAAGTATAGATCCAAACATTGTTGTACATGAAATCAGAACATATCTCGATGTTAAACCAGTTTGAAAATGCCTACATCTAGTCCATCCTAAGAAGGTTGTTGCAATTAACGCTTAGCTTGAAAAACTTCTCCGTACTGGTTTCATCTACCCCAGTACCTCCAACTGATTTAGTGTTGAACATTGTTTGTTTCATGAAGAAATAAGGAACAATACGTGTGTGTGTCAATTACCAGAACATATATCGTGCCTGTCCTAAGGACAACTATCCTACCCCATTTATCAATCAAATTTTTATGATTATGCAGGAAGTGAAGTATTTTCTTTTATGAATGGTTTTTTTGGCTATAATGAGATCCATAAAACCACATTTATTTGTCCATGGGGCACATTTTCATATCAAAATCTCCCTTTCAAATTGAAAAATTGTTGGGGAAAATTTTCAGAGGGCAATGAATTATTCCTTCCATGACATTAAACACATTGTACAACCATACTTGGATGACCTACCTACCCACTCGAAACATCGTGCAGATCATCCCATGTATCTCAAGGCTATATTTTTACGTTGTTGATATTACAACATCAGGGTCAATCCACACAAGTGTGTGTTTTTTATGCAATCCAGTCAAATTCTCGGATTCATTGTGTCGAAGCAAGGAATTCGTATAGATCCATTAAAGTACAAGTGATCCTAGATGTGCCTGCTCCTTCCTCTCTTGTTCAACTACAATGACTCCAAGGGAAGGCTAAATTTCAATGAAAATTTGTTCCCAATTTTTGTGAATTGACCAAAGGAATTACTCACTTGTTGAAGAAAGATGATCCCTTTCATTGGGACAACACTGCCCAAAAGGCGTTTGATGCCTTAAAAGATGTTCTGGTTCGGAAATCGTTGTTGTATCCCTTGAATTATCAACAAGATTACTTCATATACCTCATCATTATAGTTACTACCATTTCTATGGTATTGGTCCAAGAGGATGATGTAGGGCATGAACATCCCATCTATTATTTAAGTCAGAACTTGAATGATACCGACATCAAATATACTCATGTTGAAAAGTTAGCTTTGGCAGCTATCCAAGTTGTCCAAAGCTTTCGTAATTATATCCTACTTCAAAATACTATGGTTGTTTCTAATTGCAACCCAATGAAGTACATCTTATCACGACAATTACTGGGGGGCAAGTATTCCAAATGTATTGTCATCCACTAGGAATTTGATTTGGAGTTCATCAAATACAAATCCAAGAAATCCATAGTCTTTGTCTAACTAATATACGACCTTCACACTCATGAAACTGAATTGACATCTAATGATTCTAATCTAGACTATTATTATTTCCAGATTGATTCATCTGGCCCATGGTATGGAGACATCATTATATATCTCCAAATCTAGAGTTTTCAACCTGATACCTCTCGCTCTGATCAGTGACATATATGATATCTGATATCTGATACACTCTTTATCATCGTGGTATTGATACAACTTTTCAACGATGACTCACTCATGAGGAGGCCTAAAAAGTTGTAAATGAATGCCATGACAGGGCATGTTGCAGACACATGTTTGGTTATGTCACTGCACATAATATTTTTCATGCTAGTTACTTTTAGCCTATTATGTTTCGCAATTGTATCCTTGCCATCTGTTATCACTTAAGAAGAAATTTCTAAATTGTTCACATCAGTTTGATTGTAAATGTTAGGTGTTAGTCCAGGTTTAGTTTTTCCATGTTTGCTTTAGTGTATAAGTCCTAGGAGTCTTGGTGGTATGGTTAAATAAAGGTCAACAATCTGTTCTCATTCATCACTGGTCCCACAACTCACATAGATTCCATGTATCAAATTTGTTTTAAGGTTCTTATGTGTTACGAAACTGTCTAGTTGTTTCGTAGTGCAAAACCCAGTCTAGGTGTTTTCGTAGCGCAAAACCCAGAATTTGCACTAGTTGCGCTACGATATCGGGGATTCGTGCGGATCCGTAGAAAATCTCACCCAACTATCATATCTATCAAAATCCGTTATGTTTACATCATCAGTTTCCAACTTATACACTTCGCCTATCATATCCAACTGCTTATCCTCATCATTAGAGTCGTTAGGTGTCTTGGTACGCTCAGGTTGCAAGTTTCAAGAAGAGCCAAGTATTCACAGTCATGATTTATGCTTGGGTTCATGCATGAGGATAAAATTGACAGGTGTTCAATTTGAATTCTTTGAATATCAAGCGAGGAAACTTTCCTTATCCATTGCAAGTGAGGCAGTGATCAAGATTGAGACAACGCGGGCTTCTTTAATATTCACGTTGTAGGAATTCCATGGAGGGGTCTACAGAAATAAAGGAGCACAGGTCAGGCAGGTGTTTGAGGAATGAACCTAAAGGCTTAGATATTATCCTAAAGAACATTGAAGTTGAACGAGCATTCAAACAGGTTGGTTGTTGGAGATTTTGCGAGAAACTTCAAAGAGGTCATTTGCAAGTCACCAGGGAATTCTCTTTAAATTTCACAGGATTGAATTCGAAAGTTGGGGTGCTTGAATTACCTACCTCTCCATAGGTTCTATCTGTAGTCACTGAAATCCCAAGGGGACAGGAAAGGGTGGTTTAAAAATTTGAAGTTTGATATGACTCCATGCAAGGAATTTTTGAAGCCAGAGTTCATTGATTCGGACTTGAACAAGTCAGTGCCCAGGAGTTTTGTCAAAGATTCATATGCCAATTTTCTTACCTGCATACAGAGATATTTCACCTATGAGGGGAGGTATCATAAGGTGTATTCATACCACTTCAATCTTCTACTTCGTTTCACTAGAAAGATATCTCTTGATTTTCCTTTCTATTTGTTTCGTAGTCTAGGCAAAATGTGTGACAAGGTTCAGTTGAAGAAGGAAGCCTATGAAACCTCATTTTTCATCACGGTTTAGTCAAGTTAATCGTTTTGTGTGAGCTCTAGAAAATAGATAGGGATTGGTCCATGTTCATCTTTATGTCTGGCTTCAAAGACGAAACTGGTCTCAGTCCTCAGGCTACGAAGATTTCTCCACCAACAGTCAGTCATCATGCAGAGACAAGGTCCTGGAGATTCGTGAAGTTAAAAGCTAGGAAGCGGGTAAAGGAGCCCACAAGACCACTCGTAATCCAGGATACACCCCAATAGGCTCAAAAAGGGAAAGGTCAAATCAAAGAAAAGACACAAGAACAATCCACAGGTGAAATGACACAAAGAAGAATAACCAAGAGCCAGTTAGCTAAAGGAAAAGACAAGACAGTGAGTACTGAGACAACCCCGGTTTCAAAAGGAAGCTTGAATTATTTGCTGCAGGCAATCGATATTGAAGAATATCCTCTGGTTCGAGCAGACTTGATAGAAAAAAGTAAAGGAAAAATAAAAAAGGGCCAAATCCTCTCAAAATCTCAAATTCGATGATCAGGTCTTTGAATTTGTTTTTAAGCCAAGAAGACCTACAACGAGGCATTCAAAAGAGATACAAGAGGCATTTCCAGAAGCCAGCGAAACAGGGGAGGTAACAGGACCTCATGAAAGACCTATGGTTTCATCAGAAACATCATCACGACTGCATAATAATGATAGAGGTAAAGCAGTTATCTCTGAACAAGGAGAGTGTAGTATTGAGGAGTTGGAAAAAAATTTGAAATTAGAAAATCTTGAAATTGCCAAATTGAGAAAAAATTCAAGGAAACATGCAATCAAGGAAGCTTATTTTAATAAGATGGAGGCTCTGTGGGAAGATAAGATGATTTCAATACCTGAAGTGGTCAATTGTCACACTCAATACTACACCTGGTCAGTCCCTACAATAAAGGAGGCGAGATACATTAGAAGAGTCAATGCAAAGCTGAGAGCTGGAACCAGAATTATGAAGAGGAAAATCGAGGATTTGAAGATACAACTAAACCAGCATGAAGGACACCCTTAGCTAAAAGAATTCACACAGCAAGTAAGGCTAATTCCTAATTTTTGACAAATGACCTTTTGATGCTTACCTTGAAGAATGGTGTCTATATATTCAGTTTTGAACAGCTTCCTGACAAATGGAAAAGCCATTGTAGAAAAAAGAAAGACTCAATAAAGTTAGATTTTGATCCTAAGCTGTGTTTTTGAAATTACACAGCATTTTCGTAGCGCGCTACGAAACTGCTGTAGGTAATGCCTAATGCACAGCAGTTTCATAGCGCGCTACGAAACTGCTGTTGCTGCATATTATCATTCGATGGGCCAATTTTGATGAACAAAGGGAAATCTTTTTGGAGCAAGGTATACCTGGCATGGAAAACAAAATAATCAAATGCATTTTTATACAAATTAAAAGAAACAAAGAGGATAATTGATTTCGAAGATCCTTGTTGTTGGACACCTAATCCTAAAGGGTTAGCGTGGAAGCCGAATGGACAAAGCAGTCCAAGAGACCTTGGGATGTGAATCCCAACGGTCACATAATGTACCAGAAATATACATCATTTGTGAATAAAGAAATGCAATGCATGATTTATCTTTCTTATTGTTTTGCCTGTCCATGTCTGTTTAACATGGTATCAGAGCGGGCGTATTCCTGCCCTGCACAATTAATTTGAGCCATTTGTTTATGGCCTTTCTATGCAGTTTATTTTTGCCATAAATATCATGAATATTTATTCAGCTAAATTTTTGCTGCAACCTGTTAAAACTGCTACCTGCGCTGCTGCTCCTCCATATAATTAGCTGCCTTCATTACCTGCGCTCTGTCCACACCTGCGCTACCCTGACATATTAATGATTTTTTCTGTATATGCTGTGAATCTGACATGTTATCAGATGTGTTTTCATAATCATTCTGACAGTGTATTGAAATTATTGCATTCTCAATACCCAGAGCGTTGGCTTTAATGTCAGCGATCAATTTCCCAAATTCCGTTGGCAATGTGTATCCCACAGTATTTGGAATATTTAATGTAGTTGCCACTGCCTTAATAACTTCCCCCATATCTGGTAAAGAAATTCAGGATCAGAACTCCCAGCATCCTCGGGGCTGAATTCGACATCATTACAGTCAAGACTGCGTGCATAAACCACCATATCTCTGGAAATACTGATAACCTCGTCCCTGAGATGCTTTAATATGTAACGCTCAGGTGTCATTTGAAAACGGTCAGTGTCCTCGGCGCGCCCCAGCTCAGAGGTATCACTGTTTTAATTATATTGTACCACTGTTCTTTATTACCACCATCTGTTTGCATGGTGTCATTGGGATGGATTAAAAATGGTTCCTCGTCTCTTACCCGTACATATTCTGCTCTGGAAAGACTTTCATTCTCTGTGTAATAAACTCACGATGATGGTGTCGCTTGAGTTTCATTTGGCGTTCCAAGCCTTACGGTTACCTAGCCCGTAGCGCGTGTTTTTTTGGCATTGAAAGGCAGTGTATTTTGGCTGTAGAAAACCGTGGTATTTTTGCTATAGAGAACCGTGGTATCAGTGGCTTTCGCATTGGTGTTGGCGTTGGCTGTCCAGGCTCCCGCTTTTTTAATGTTGTTCGCTTTGCAGGTGTGACCATTGATTTTTGGTTTTCATGAACAACAACACCACCAGCATTTAGTTTCGGATTTTCATTTCGTTTTGGAACAAGTGCCTTTCGCACTGGTGTACGCTTTTCAGGAACTGCAAGTGGAATTCTCGACGAAGGTTGATGTCCTGACATCAATTTCTGCACACGATTGTCTTTGGTTTCAATATCCTTCTTCTCCTTCACAGATTCCCAAAGAGCGGGGAACGTTGGCGCTGCTGCTGTTGTTGTGCCACATTATTTGGATTATCAGAACCACCAGCAGTCCGCTGGTATGGGATTCGGACCAGCGCTGCGCCCTCCGAGTGTGCACCTCTAACTGTGCTTCTATCTAGAACCTTATCTCAGGCATTGTGAAGACCCAAAACTCTTTATTCTATGTTTCTCGTTTGAGGTGACATTCAGTCGTGTATACTCTCTCCAGGTTTATTTCTAGTGCATTGTTAAATACATACAATTCTTTGTCCAGAGAGTTAAAACACTTGTGCATTTAATCTTTGGTATATATGGAGCGTGAGTTATATGGTTCATGTGATGGAAGATAGTTGGTTTATATGCACACATTTCCGCCATACCAAGCTCAGCATTGAACAATCTCCAACATTCTTGTGCGTTGAAGTTATATATGTGCCTTGGTTTAAAACCCCTGTAAAGTGCAGTGTTGAATGTACTACTCTCTGCATACATTAGTTGCGAAGGTCGTTTGAATAATGTGGCAATATCTGCAATGTGTTATGTTGTGAATGCGTTGGTTAATTCCTGAACATTGGTTGGTTGATGTGCACACTGATGCGTTGACATTTTTCGTGCATCCTTGTACATTGAAATCTGGATGGTCGTGGACCATTACAACGGGGTGTTTTTGTAAATAGAAGCCGTCAAGAAGGATAATCGCGACAGCGGCTCAACTTTGAAAAGGGTTTCTGTTCTCCTTGTTTGGAGGTTCTAATCAGATTGTCAAGAAAAGATGTCGCGGCTTAGGAATGTGTTGCTGGCCACAGGACTGGGTTTTCAAGAAACAATCCCGTAATTGATCCCAGTAAGCCCTTATCACCACAAGCAACCTTTAGAGGGCCTTACATAAACACAGGATCACGAGATATTGGTCCTGACCCTGGTCATCGTGTTCCTAAGTAGTTCTGTTTCAAGGTTATGGTGCCATTTGTAGCAGAATATCTAATAAAGATTGGAAATTCAATTTATGCAAATTGCACAACCCTATGAGTGGCAGCTATTGGTAACATCTAAAGGCCTGTTTGTTTAGTTGTATTTGTGCCTCTGCATGTGACGATTTCTATGTGCAAATGATTCTTCTGTTGATGAACCAATACTTGATGCTTAGACTGAGGGGTATACTAATTATAATTTTCTGAAAAAAAAAGCACTGCACTAAATAATCAACCGGCCGGATATCTCATCACTGTGTTAACTACGAGTATTGGAAGAGACACAAAGGAAGTAGATTCCTCCCTGGGCATATTCAAGTTGTCGTAAACTTATTCTAGACAATATGCCATTTCAAGACCAAGTATAGGTGATATTGCTGGTGTATAAATGCTACATTTATAAAAGGAAGCATTGAAGAACTGAGCTAATAGACCAGGGTCCAAATTTATATTTTCCTTGTATCTTTGTCTACTGTTAAATAGTAAGGGACTGTGTATTTCGCAGAACTTGTTTTCTGTAGTGTTGTGGGGTCATATGTATATCAACTGTATACAAATTTCTGGGTATTAAAATATCAGATTGAATTCCTTGGAGGCCTGATTTGTCAAATTGGAAAGAGGAACACGTCTCCTATATTGCTGAACAGGCAGAACAGTGCGACTTCGCGATCCGACATTTGGATGTGCGTCGTCCTTCTTTGGAATCTCTGTCCTCGTCCGCGATACCCCGGTTGCTGCAACTAAGGGATTTTCACAAGATTTTAATCTTTGACTTTTCTCTTGGTCTAAATTTCCAGCGATAAAGAAAAGATTCTCGACATAAGTATTGTGAGTGGGTGCTGCTTATTCATTTGTTCATAGTTATGACCGGTTTTTAAAAGGTGTAATTTTGACAATGGAGAATATGGTTAAAATTACTGAAGTATTAGAATTCTTGAAAACTTTGATGCATTCTACTGATCATGATACATTAAAAGTCAGCAAAGTTTCTCTCATAGACATTCAAGTCTGCCTACAAAATGCACAAGAGAAAATTGATTTTTTGCAGCTTGAAACTCAGCTACAGCAAGAAGAACTACAGCAATGGAGTCATCATTCTGAACCTGTTTCTATTCAGAATACTGAAATAGACTCCCATAAACAGCAAGACAATAATGCTCGTATTCATTCAAATAAAGCAGCAGTTGTACATGCAGATGCAGAAACTCAGTCTGCACTTCCCAAGCCCATTATCAGACCTTGGGAACAGCTTGTCCACAACAAGCACAGAACCAGTCTTGGATATGACAAGGACTTGTCCTTTCATATTCCAGACTACACCAAGCCCATTCATTTTCAGAGTGCTAGTTTCATTAATGACAGTTCACCTGCTCCTTATGACAGTTCAGCTCCAGCTGTTCCAGACTTTGCCCCTCTTCCACAACAGCAACAACAACAACAAATCGTGAAATGCCAACACTTTGATCGAGTTGTCCATCTGAAAGATCACTGTTTTGATCTTCATCCATGTAAGCACTGTCATAAAACCACCCATTCTTCAAACAGATGCTTCAGCAACAAATGTCCTGCAAGAACAAAGATTCATCTAGGATGGATCGCTTCTTGGCAATGGGCATCAACAGCCAAGAAGATATTTCAAACACATGTCAGAACTTGTTCCAGAATATTGAACAGTCTTGCAGTGGAGTTTTCTCCATCTTCTCACCTTGTATCTGACAGGGGGGAAAATGATGGTCATCTACAAGCTTCAAAGCCACATCAAGCGAGCCTGAGCCACAACCTGCCACACTAGTTTCAGAGTTGTAGCCAGAGACATAGATGTCCGTGAACATGCCTTCAGTAGGCAATCTGGGACACTTCCTCTAGCAGAAGACTTCAACTTCTTGCCAGCTTTGGAAGAGTTCCGAGAACAAAATTGAGAACACTTCCTCTAGCAGAAGACTCTAGCTTCTTGCTAGTTTTGGAAGAGTTCCAGGAATTTCATTAAGCATTCCAGAGTTGTTGGTCATCCTTAAACCATCATAGGTTGAGACTTCCCTTTTACAGGTTGAAGTTTTACCTTTTATGCGGGGTGAGACCTCCATTTTATGGTTGAAGGTTTCCCTCTTTAAAACAATAGGATCACTTCTTCTAGCAGAAGACTTCAGCTTCTTGCCAGTTTTGGAAGAGTTCCGGGAACTACACTAAGCGTTCCAGTCTTGGTGGTCATCCTTAAACCACTGCCCTTTATACCAACATTTCATAGAGCACATTCAGCCTAGTGCTACCATGCATTTTTTGCACATTTTGTATTACAGCTCTCTTCTTGGACTCATACATAACCCTTCAGATTAAGGGGGGGAATGTTGGACACCTAATCCTAAAGGGTTAGTGTGGAAGCCGAACTGACTAAGTAGTCCAAGGGACCTTGTGATGTGAATCCCAACGGTCACCATATTGTACTATAAATGTACATCTATTGTTAATAAAAAATGCAATGCATGCTTTATCTTTCTATTTGTTTCTCGTTCACCATGTCTGTTTAACAATGGATCCCTTGATCCCCTTATCATAATTATTGTGGGTTTTGCTATCAATTTCTCACATTGCCTTCCATCTAGGCCCCCTAGGCCTTATACCATGAGGTCGTATGACCCCTTCTCATTCTCTAATGCTAGGATTATATATCTCAGTAAAACATGCTCCAGCCTCTCACATCTACCAATCCATGGTACCCTTATGTCCCCTTGCCTCAAATAATACACCAAAAGATTCCCCTCCCTCAAAATTCATGAGAATCAAACATTTGGAGGTGGTCATTTAACGACCACCTGTAAAAGTTTAATTCTAATGGTTCTTTTTGGTGGGAGGAGGGGGGGGGGGGGGGGGGTGTGGTGTGGGCGTTGTCCAAGACCGCCTCCAAAAGTTAAATTTCCAATACTTTTAAGGGTGGTTTAGGTATTATAAGTTAGAGGTTAGGGGTAAAATGGTTAGTGGCTTAGGGTTTTATCGATCAAGGGGTTAATGGGTTATGAGTTATGAGTGTAGGGGTTAAGGGATTATGGCTTGGGGGTTAAGGGGATATATAATTTAGTGGTTATGGGTTGTGATAATGGGGCTACCAATCCCCTTATCACCACTATTTTGGGTTCCCATATCAATTTCTCTTGTTTCCTTCCCTCTAGGCCACCTAACCCTTATGCCATGAGGTCCTAAGGCCCCTTCTCATTCTGTAATGTTAGGATTATGGATTTCAATAAACCATACTAAAACCTTTCACTTATACCCATCCATGCTACCCTTATGTACCCTTTTCCCATTCAATACATCAAAAGATCCCCCTCCCCCAAAATTCATGAGAATTGAACATTTGGAGGTGGTCATTCAACAACCACCTTAAAAGTTTAATTCTAATGACTTCTTTTTTTTTGGGGGGGTGGGGGGGGGGGTGCGTTGTCCAAAAAAACCTCCAAAAGTTACATCATCGTGACTTTTAAGTGGGGCTGTCAAACAATGCCCCTTAAAAATCAGGAGAATTGAACTTTTGGAGGTGTTTTTGGACACCCTCCTGCAAAACAAAAGTCATGGAAATTCAACTTTTAAAGGTGTTTACTAAATGAACCCATCCAAATGCTTAATTCACGTGATTTTTTTGCGGTTTTTTCAAAAACCACCTCCAAAAGTTCATTTCTCGTGAATTTTAGGGGTTTGTCAAAAATTCGCCATCAAAAATGTATTTTGTGGTAGTCATTTAAACCACTTTTAGAGGGAGGTGTTAGAAACCCCCCTCAACAAAAAAGGTTTCATTTTTCATGAGTGGGGGGGTTGGGGGGGGGGGGGGGGTGTGGGGAGGGGGTTTAAGAACTGCCATGAAAATATATATTTAGGGGAAGTGATTTAAACCCCTGCTCATTTTTTTTTAGAAAACACTTATAGAGGTAGTTGCTAGAACCCCCCCTGCAAAGTTCAATTTTCATGACTTTTTCTAGGGGTTTTCAAAAAAATTCCATGAAAAATATATTTAGGGGAAATAATTTTTAAAAATCCCTCCAAAAGTCATAAGAAAACAATTTTAGAGGTGATTGGTAGAAAACCCCCCGAAAAAGTTCAAATTTTCATGACGTTCAGGGGGCTTTCAAAAATTGCCCCTAAATCCATGAAAATGCTTTTAGATGCAATTTTGGAATGATTTCCATAAGCCAAACCACCCCTAAATGCCTTTTTTGTAGTAGTTTAGGTGATAATACGTGCCAATTTCCAAGTTCAATGCATTCTAAGTTCCAAATCTTCCTATGTTACTTCTCTCTTGCTTTTCAATAATTGATCTCAAATAACTTTAATATTAAACCATGCCAATTAATGCCAACACATGCCAAATCATACCAAGTCATCTCAAGGCATGCTAGGCATGCTAAGACTTGCCAAGTGCCAACACGTGCCAAGTGTGAATGCATGTCAAGGAGTGTTACACATGCTATGGAGTGGTAAGGCATGTCTAAGAGTGCTAAGGTGTGCCAGAGAGAGCTAATGCATACAAAGGAGTGTTAGGGAGTACTAGGTAAACTCAAAGGAGATCTAGGTCAAAATGCATGGAAATGAATGATTATGAGGGTGTGCCAAGGAGTGTCAACAAGTGTTAGCTAGAATTCCAAGGAGGGAGCGATAAGGCATGTTAGGTAGTGGTAAGGCATGCTGAGGAATACCAGGGCATGTTAAGAAGTGCCAAAGTGTGCTAGGATGTTCTAGGGTGTGCCAAATAGTTCCAAGACATACCAGGTGAAAATGCATGCCGAGATGTGTAGGATGCCAAGGTGTGCCAACATGTGTAAAGGAGTGTCAATGAAACAAAAGTGAGAAGCAAGTTAAACTACAAGGAAATTAACACATAAGATGTTTAACAAGCCATGACTTTACCTTTTTCAAAAGGGGCATGCTAGGCACACTAAAAATAGGTTCCAATACAAGCCATGTTCCAATGTGTTCCAAGTGCTAAGGTATGTTAATGCATGCCAAGGTGTTCCACAACATGCTAGGGACTACAGGGCATACCAACACATTGTAGGGAAATGCTACATTGTTCTAGGGCATGCCAACATGTGGTTGGGCGTCCTAATCATGAAAAGATGTTATAGGTACAAAGATGATCCAAGACATGTGAGGTGCCAAGGATTGTCAGTGTGTTCCAAATCATGTCAAGATGTATCGAGTCTTGAGGAGTGCTAGGTCTCTCTCATTAATATAATTAAATGAGCTTGATCATGTGTTAAATAATATAGTTCCTACACACACTAGTGTAACTTCATCTAAAGAGAATTTGCTAGATAATAAACCTAAAAGATATGAATCATCTATTGACTCATAAGAAAACTGTATTCTCATTACTTGAAGGAAATGATACACACTAATTACTTTTTAGAAAATTGATTGAATATAACTAGTATGGCCTTAGACACATAATGAGAAATACTCCATAAAAATGGTCCTAAATAATTGTCTTTTCACAAAAAATATAGAAACAGTGACATAGCATCATAGAAAACTCATTGGAATGATTAATGATGATGAACATTTTCTTACCATCACCAAAAGTAACTAAAAAAGAGAATTAGTGAGGGCCAATAAAATATTGTCACTAGAAGTGTCACCAAAGAGAGAATTAGTGATGGGCCTTTAACAACCCTCACAAAAAGTGTCATTGAAAATGGCTTTAGTGACAAACCTTAAAGGACCATCACTATATGCACTTACAACAATGTCACCATATGCAACATTGGTGACGAACCTTAAAGGATCATCATAGGCATGACCCTCACCAATGACCTTTTTTGTTGTATTGAATACAACAGGAAAGAGAATAAAATGACGAAACTAGTTAATGCATGTGTTCTATAGTTATTTTTGAATTATTTGAATATATTATATTGAAAAGAACATAGAATTGATATTCCTCTAAAACTTACATTGCTTACATTCTTTCTTTTATAATTAATATTTATTTTTTTATATTAAAACCAAGTTCATAAGGATTTAACTCATGAGTAATAGATTGTGTAAGAAATTTCTTATTTGTAAATCTATTTAATGATATATAAATATTGTGTTTGTTACTATTATTAGTTATTTTAATGTTGATTCTAATTAATAATTTGTTTATGTTTAGTATAAGTTATTATACTACTACAATGTTGACACACCTTCAAAGTCTATAAGAAACCATATTTTATAAGTTTACTTATGTCATTTGGTGATCAATTTTTTTTTTTTATCAATTAGAATGAAACAAAGTAGTAATATTTGATTTATATCAAATATGATAAGAAATATTAAGGAAAGATCTCTTCAAACTTTATTTCAGTTGTATTGCATTTAATCATTAAGTGGTAAATTGGTTTATATTGAAATTAGTTACTTCAATATTATTTTAATATACAAAGTCTAAAAGATGTTATTTTTAAGTGCATTATTGAATTTGACTATGTGAATTTGATATAGTGAGAAGTTATGTTGGTTAAACAAAACTTTGAACTTAAAAATTGAATTAAAGTGTCATGTAATTTGCATAAAGTATCATCACATGATTACAATGAAGTTGAACTAAAATGTCCATTTATGTACTAAATAATATAAAATTCCTAAAAAAATAATATGAATAGAATATTTGATATAGAACAAAAATAACAAATTGTTTTTGAAGTATATGAATAGATCCTTCAAAATAAAAAATTACATTCATGAATCATCTCCACTCAATCTCAAGGTATTCTGTCAAGTAGATTAAGAATAGCTTCTACACCATATTTATTTATCGTTGTCTTCTTGTAATATTATTTCGTTGGAATCCGTGTTGAAACTATGGTACCGATTGGAATAGAACCAAGTTTTTTGACAATGGGATTTGGTACCCTATATTTTTCTAAATATTTTCCATTGTATTTCCCTGAAATAGGATTCCGCCAATCAATTGGTATATGAAGAGTGTCACTTTCATTATCCTTGAATATATTTGAGGTGGATGTTTCCATCCAAACCATCTATCCTTCATCCTCATTTCCTGATCTAACTGGAAACACCTTTCCTTTCTCAACATGAATCATAGGATTGAATGTTTCCTTTAGTTTGTTGCATTTGGGTCCAAAATTTATTGGTTCATCTATCACATTATCAAAATCTCCATCCACAATACTTGAGAGATCATGGAATTCATTATCATCATCATACATAATTTTCCTTGTCTTGATCCAAAAATACTCAAAAGATGAATCACTTTTGTCCACTATTACATGATGATTATAGATTTCATCTAATGTATTAAGAACTATTTCTAAATACTCTACTCTATTTTTCCATTCTTATGTAACAATTGGTAAATCCTCATTGCTAATAGTTCCCTAACACATTTTTATGTATGATTATATTCCTTCCTTTAGTTATTTTAAGTATACATAATTATCTTTGGGACGTAAGAAACATGGCCTCCCTCTGGGAAATCTGGGTCTACCTTCATCATATATATTACCCAACTCAATTGTTTATGGCCACTCAACATCTCTAATGGATTCTTTGTATCTTAGTACCGGAATATCATTGAGTATAAGAAATTGAAATTATTGGACATTATTATGTTCAACTAGTGCATTTTTCCCCTCCTTAATGTAGCCATTAAGGAAATTTTTGAAGTCATACACCTTGTCAATAAGTGTAGGTGGTGTAGAGCTGTAACTAGGGTCTCTCACACCACTAATTATCCCACATTAATAAGTCAATCCGGGAACGATTTGTTATTGCAAGGAGTAGCTCAATCCGAGGCTATTTGTCCGAGTAATGCTCAGTAGTATAGTGTTCTAATGATTCGAAAGGAAACAGATGCTAAGCTGTAACTAAACTAACTCAAAAGATAGAATCACACAAGGCAGTTGATCAGTCAAGGGTACGGAAGCAATAACCCATCCCTTTAGAAACTGATGAAGAAAGGAAATTAGAGCATGGACTTATAGGTCTAGGAGCTAAGAAGCGTCTTGTTGAGGCTCACTACAGCCTTAGGCCTTCTCTCACACCATAAACAACAAAGGCAGGTAAATAAAACGGTGGAAAGTAAAATGGAACAACAATTTGGAAATAGAACAACAATAAATGGAACAACAGTAATCAAATGGAACAGCAGTAATAAAATGGAACAACAGTAATAAAGTGGAACAACAATCCTCAATGAATTATGAAACAACAATTCTCATTTGTAAGTACATGTTCTATACTACTACAGCAATCTGAGAATAATAAATGATATGACTACGCTCCTGAACGAAGTAATATGGCTTGCAAGTCTCACAAATACTATTTCACATGGATCTAATAACGATACATTCAGGCTAACATTCTGTTACAGAGATAACCGAAAGATGCAACTCAAATAGATCCAATTGTGCAGTGCAGAGACATGAGATAAAGAAATCATTCACATATCAATCATAGCATATCACATAAAAGATGTATCAGATTACTTAAATAATAGAAATAAACAAATCACACACAAATCACCGTATAATAATACAAAAGCAAGTGTCCTTCGGAGCCGGGCCCTTAGCTGCCAAGGGTACACTGCCTTAAGTTACTCCAGATGCAGAGACGAAATAAACACCAAGTCTTCTATATTAATCACATCAAAAGTATACAAAGTCAGGTCTCAGCGAGACTCAATGATCATAGTTTGTTCTGAAACTTAGAATCATAAAAAACAGTCGTCCTTTGCTCAATGGCGTGGTGCCTTTATATAACAGAAATGACGGAGGTATCTAGACAATAAAAAAGATAAGTTAAAGCAGCGATCCCTCAGGATCAAAGATCCTGAGGGATTCGCTAATCGTTCAATTCTTCTCTTTTCCTTCTCGCGCTCTCCGACCCGGTATCCCGCATTCTTTCCCTGGGCTATTCGGCTCTAATTTTGCTTGATATCGTCCGCATCCGGTGCCCTGCTGGAGGGACAGCAGTTATTTTCCCTTTGCTCCTTGCTTTTGATCGACAATCCCCTGTTTCCACGTCTTCCTGCATAGAAAACGTCAATTATCAGCACTTGAGCTTCCTTTGTCTATTTTCGCATATTTTACCAAAATCCTTTATCTTCTTTGAACTCATGATACAGAAAATGTTAGAATTGTTATTGAAAAACCACTAGATTGCTTGTCAAAAGCATACCTTCCAAGTGCTCCACAGGTGGAAACACTTTATTTTATTCAATTGTGTGATATGTATCCATCATTTCAGGTAAAGAATGTACATCTTTAATTTTCAACTTTGAATAAATTCTTCCATATGTTCCATCTCTGTCTTCATGCGTGTTCCCCATGGGAAAGAACCAACCCTGAATAATGATGAAGACACCAAGAGTAGTTAAAAGTGGCAGAAACATGAAAAGATGATGATTCTTATTATTACTTGTTGCAATGTCCAACTATAACAACAAATGTGGAGGAATAGGTTTAAAATCAACATTTTGATTTTTCTATCTTCCATGAGACATAAAATCATCCTTCTACACTTTACATTTTGAGTAATACAAGTATCAAGTAATGTATTTGAAAGGAGGTTTCTTGGAGTTCCAATCTCATAAAGTAGATATCAAGGCATGGGTCTTCCAGATCCCTCAAGTACTTTGTAAGGGATGTAATACTAAATTGTGATCCCATATGTACAAATGGTAGGGAGAAATGTCCAAAACCTCCTATCTTATGCCCATGTCTTAGCATACCCGCCAATTGAAAACCTAAGTTTGTTCCTATGGAATATTTTTGTCTTACACATAGCGTTTGGAATGAAGTCTTTGATTTTTCTATTTTATTATTGATAATGCTAAAATACTCCTTTGGAAACCACTCTAACATTGTTTGTGTGCAGAGTAGTGATATATTCCACACATAACAATCTTGTTATGTTGCTAACTTCATTTGTGATTTCAACAAAATACATTCACTACATTTATGGAATTTGGTGTTCTTTGAAAATACCACATCACAAAAATGAGTATTCCAGATCTTGCTCATTGTTGGTTGTGATATTGATGGATAATTGAAATTTTGAATAGAATCATTGATCTCTTTCAACAAATAATTTTTTGTGTAAGTTGAAGGCAACAATATTAAAGGATCATACTTTCCATCTTCTTCAACTTGACATGTTTCATTTGGTGAAAAATCAGAATTATCCATTACAATCATGTGTAATATTTCTATAGCCGCCACGACGTGTGCACATACATTGCATGTGTTGATTTTACCATGAAAATATTTAATATATCCATGTTTGAAATGATGTTGGTGGTTATAGAAGGTGCTTTGAGGAAGATTATGCATCTTGTTCCATTCTTTTTTACAAATAATATTTCCCTTATGTTGAGCATTAGAAAAGGTATGTAATTGCCACTTATTTCTTTATCCTTTCCTTTAATTCATAGCTTCTTTATATTCTAAGATGGGCATATGATAAAGGATTATGACATAGTTAAAGAGATTTGTGATTATTGTTAGAGAATTTTCGGCGAAATCACATAAAGAATCATTTGTTGACGCGTTTCGAATCATTTGTCCTTTTCTATGCAGAAATTGAAGAAAATGGAAAATCGCCATTTCAGAGGAAAAGACAAGGCAAAACCAACTGTTGTCCCTTTAACAGTGTTGACACCTAATCCTCAGCGATTGGGAGAATTTGAATGTGAACAATCATCAAGAAGATGAACTGAGCAGTCACATTCATGTATATAACAAATAGCTACCTAACGGAATAATCGAATCAGTTTTTCTGGAGTTACTCCTGGCCTGACATGGTATCAGAGCTCAGGTCCCAGGTTCCTTTTTTAGTCTTGCCTTGTAACTCCTCTATCCACTACCTTCTTTCCTCTGTCCACTACCTTCTGACATTGAAACCCATGATTTTTGAAACGCTGTTGTATCAGATATTTGATGCGGCCTTGTATCACTGAGCTGGAGTCATGACAATTTGTTTTTAAACGCTGTATTAAAATTATTTGAAACGCTGTTTGACTGTGGTTTGATGCAGTTAAACTGAACGCTGCATTCCATGATTTTTAGTTGGCATTTCTTATTGATTTTGTATTGCATTGAATATTCAATACGCTGGTGTGGCTACTTTGTGGGGAGTTGCTGCCGGCACTAATACGCTGGTGTGACACGCTCGTAGATATATATATCGTCACTGTAATATGAGAGCCATGGTAATATACCATTGTTGCTCTGATTTCAATTCAAATCCTTCACAAGTCCACTCTGCGCCTCGGCTCCTCTCCTCTCCACGGTAATATACCATTGTTGCTCCATGGTAATATACCATTGTTGCTCGTATAACACGCTGGTTCATTGACATTTTCACATTTTTGGTCTCCACTCCACTCTTATCTGGCTTGACTCTGATCTTCACAGCATAGTCTATAACTCTTTTCACTGCTACCATGATCCTCATCTTTCACCTTGGATTGTGAATATTGGCGTATTGCTTTCCAAGAGATGCTTATAACTAATGTTTCGGTACTTAACAAAACGACACCATAAATCAGATCCAATTGGGATATTCAGGATTTCCTCTCATGGGTCGTAACGGAGAATGGTTCAGTTACTTTAATTTCATTTTAGGGTCTAGCATGTTATGTGTTAAAGGATCATTCTCTTACTACTGATGAGATAAAATTATTGTGCAATAATTTGAGGGGTTTGGGGGAAACAAGAATTCAAGCTTTTGTTGAAGTGGCATTTGCAAATCTTGAAGGCCGTATCTCTTCAAGTGCATTCGATTTATGCTTTAAACAAAGTGTTAAAATTGTTTATGCATATGTGGTGATATATGTTACAGTAGTCAGCATTCATCTCAGAATCATTTTTTTTTAGCAGCAAAAGTTTTTCTTTCCCTCCACAAAAGCACATTCTTTTTGCCATTAGAAGTATTATTCTATGAGCAGAAGCTAATTTTTTTCACAGAATGCATTCAATCATCTCTATGGTGGGAATAGTTCTCACTGGCAAGGAGAACTATCCTGATTGGTCCCGGATGATACAACACACCCTCATCTTCAATGAGTTGTGGAAAGGAGTGTGTGTCGGAGGAGACAATGACCCAGAAAAGCCTACCTCAGACAAAGAGCTCGCCATTTGGGAAAACAAGAATAGCAAAGCGTATGCATTAATCGCAGCATCTATAAATAAGGAGGTGAGTCGCCATATTTCATCATATTCAACTGCCTTTGAAGCTTTACAAAAGCTGAAAGAACTCTATGACTCACATTTTGCACTTGAAGTCCTCCAACTTATGATTAAACTCTTCACTCTTGAACTGCAAAATAATGATCCTCTTGCTCTTGCATCTGAAATAAAGTCTATAATGCATGATATCGAATCCACTAAAGTTGAGCTGGATATCTCTCTTATTGCTTTTCTCAAGGAACTTTATCCTACATACTCCAATTATCTTGAGTCTTTGCAAGCAAATGGAAATCTCAAAGATATAACCTTTGACTCTCTTGTGAAAAAGTTTGCTGAAAGAGAAAAAGCCTTTGGAAAGAAGACAACCCCTGAGTCTTCTGAAGAGACTGTATGCCTTGCTCATAAAGAAAAATATCCTACTCAAGATTCTACAAGAGGAAGAGGTGGACGAAGAGGAAGAGGAAGATATTCCAGAGGCAGGGGAGGCAGACATTATCAAGGAGAAAAGGCAGATTTACATTGTATTCGCTGCAAAAGAAATGGATCACATGATGCCTCTACATGCAAGCTACCATGGGACAAAATTGAGTAAAGAAGAAACCAACAAAAAGGTAAAACTGATGATACAGACAAAGGTAAAGAACCTGAATCCGCTCACTATGTTGAGGCACAATGTAACATTGGAGTAAATGAATATTTGTTTAATACTTCACTTGCTTCCTGGAAAAATGATTGGCTGCTTGATTCAGGAGCAACCTGTCACATGACTCATAGAAAAGATTTTTTTGAAGATTTCACTGACAATGTTGATGGAGTAGTTTACTATGCAGATCAGTCAAAAATCAAGCCATCAGGGCTTGGCACAATCAGGCTTAAACTGCCTGGTCTCCCAGACTTTCTTCTTGCTCATGTTTTATATCTCCCACAACTCAAGAGAAACTTGTTGTCCTTGGTCCACATCCGCCAGCAAGGTCACTCCATTCATATGTTTGATGGCAAGCTTGAGGTGAGAAAATCATTTGATCACTCACTTGTCATGAGGGGAATAGAAGAAGAAAGACTTCTCAAACTGCAAGGAACATCTGCTCATAAACAACATTTCTCATATATTTCTCATCATGAAGAAGGTACACTTCCATCAAGTTTATTATGGCATGCTAGATTTGGACATTTACACTGTGATAGTCTCCGTTTATTGAAGAAAAATGGTGTTGCTGGTTTGCCTAAAATTCCTAGAAAACTTAAGCAATGTGATGCTTACATTCTAGGAAAGCATAGCAAACAGTCATTTCATGACTCACATTCAAGAGCACATAGGAAGCTTGAACTTATTCATTCAGATTTATGTGGTCCAATGCCTGTTCCTTCTGCAAATGGAAATAACTATATCATGACATTTATTGATGACTACACCAGAATGTGTTGGGTTTATTTATTGAAGAACAAATCTGGTGCTTTCCTAACATTCAAGAATTTTCATAAATGGATTGAAAATGATGCACAATCTCATATTGGTTCTATTCTCACTGATAATGGAAAAGAATATACATCAAATGAATTTGAACACTATCTTCGCCAACATGGGATTAAACATCAAACAACTGTGCCTTATAATCCCCAACAGAATGGTGTAGCTGAAAGAATGAATAGAACAATCCTGAATATGGTACAATCCATGTTTTTTTCAAAAATGTAAAGATAATGTTTTGGGCTGATGCTGTTCTATGTGCTGCATATATAAAGAATAGATGTCCATCTAGTGCTATAAGAAACAAGACTCCTTATGAATTGTGGTATGGACATGTTCCTTCGGTCAAACATCTCAGGGTTTTTGGTTCCACCTGTTATGCTTTGATACCAAAGGTACATAGAAACAAACTTGGTGCTAGAAGTCGTAAGTGTATTTTCTTGGGGTATTCAAATACCTCCAAAGCATACCGCCTCTATGATGAAGAAAATAAAAAGTTGTTATATCTAGAGATGTAATTTTTCTTGAATCATCCAAATCTGACAATGTTGTTGAGCGGCAACTTGATCGCTTGGATAGATTCGCAAAAACGAAATCATTTCAAGAATTTGATAATCAGATTCCACATCTTGAAGGGGGGATTCCTATTCTAGATCAAAATGTGGAATCTTCTTCTGAAGAATACTCTCCCCCGACTGAAACTCCAACAACGGATGATGCTTTAAGTGATGTAATTGATAGAATTGGGAGACTCAATCTTGATTCACTCCAAACTCAATCAACAGAGCAGCCTGGACCATCTCAGAAAGGTCCCCCAAAGTGGCTGACAAAGACACTTGAAAGTGTTCATCCTGATGAAATTGGAAAAATAGGAACCAAAAATTCAAACCAACAAAATGGAGGTGATGTAGATGACTCTAATTCACCTGTTGATATGGATGTTTCTTATGATTGTGAATTGAACTTGTCTACAGATTTTGAACCAACTTCCTTTAAAGAAATTGCTTCTCATGATGAATGGAAAGAAGCGATGCAAAAGGAGTATGATGCCCTCATAAAGAACGGCACTTGGAAGCTGGTTGATCTTCTATTTGGAACCAAACCAATTGGCTGCAAGTGGGTCTACAAGAACAAGTACAAAGCTGATGGCTCACTTGACAAGCACAAAGCTAGGCTTGTGGCAAAAGGTTTTGCACAGAAGGAGGGGTCGATTATGAGGAAACTTTTGCTTCCACAGCAAAATGGGCCACCATCCGGACACTCTTTGCACTGGCAGCTCAGAACGGTTGGAAAGTCCATCAAATGGATGTAAAAACTGCCTTCTTGAATGGAGATCTAAAAGAAAATGTTTTTATGTCCCAGCCTGAAGGATTTGCTGTGAAAGGACATGAACATAAAGTATGCAAACTTGTGAAGTCCTTGTATGGCCTCAAACAAGCACCACGAGCCTGGTATGAAAAGCTAACTGAGCATCTTCTGAAACTCAACTTCAATCATTTTGATCTTGATGATGCAACTTTATTTGTCAAGAAAGTTGGAAAAACAGTTGTATATCTTGTGGTATATGTAGATGATCTTTTAATGACAGGAAACAATGAAAGCTATATTGCATCCATAAAGAAAGAATTAGGAAAAAGCTTTGAAATGACTGATTTGGGCTATGTTCATTACTATCTTGGCATTGAAGTAACCCAACATCCAAAATCCATATTTCTTTCTCAAAAGAAATACATTGGAGATTTGTTAAACAGATTTGGCATGACAGAGTGCAATCCTCTTACTACTCCAATGGAACAAAACTTAAAGCTCACATCTATTGAAGGAAAGGAATTTGAGGATGCAACAAAATACAGACAACGTATAGGAAGTCTCATCTACCTCACTACTACCAGACCAGACATTTCATTTGATATTGGAATCCTCTCCAGGTTTATGCAAAAGCCTTGTGAGGGAAATTGGTCTGCTGCAAAAAGAGTTCTAAGGTACTT
>APFE030349877.1:27953-58571 GCA_000404065.3 Pinus taeda | reverse complement strand
TGTATGAGGTAAGATAGAGGCCCGAGATGAGAGAAGAATTAGGTGAAAAGCCAAAGGGAGAGAAGAGTGAAGATTGAAATATGCTCACAAAAGGATTGCAAGCATGAGGGAAGCAACATTCCAAAGGCAGCAAGTTTGCAGGAGGCTTGGGATCGTAGAGAGAGGGAGCGTGAAGGCTGGAAGGGCTAAGGGAAGGCAAAGAAGGATGGATCATAAGCTGCGAAGTGAGGGGACTAAAGGGAAACATGGAGCTCACTGGAGAGAAAGAACAACATGAATAATAAAGGGCGATCGAGGAGTGAAGGGAGGAGAGGGAGGTCTGAAATATAAAGGAGAGGGGGAAGCGGAGGAAGGCCAAATCAATTGGTGAGAAATGATGATCTGGGAAAGCTCGATTAGAGTCAAATTGCGTATCTTGAGGTGGATAGAAGGGCAAAAGTTTCACAGTGTGATGCGAGTGGAGTCACGAGACCTCCATGCTCTGTCAGCCGAAAATGATTCACTACATGGATAAGTATGGGTACAACATATCACATATGCATTGAAACTCGAAATATAATAGATTTCAGAGATTTTTGACATGATTTTCAAGTAGGGATGATTTGACTAATGAATAGGTGTGAGGAACACATCCTCAGCTACTCTTGTTTCGCCTTCAGACCTGGACACTACCAAATTTACATGGTGGTCAGCAAAGCTATTGTTTTCACGCAAGATATGTTTAAAAGTGACATTTCTGAGGTCTTCCATATGTTTCCTTATTTTATTGAGGATTTGGTGCGTGGAAGCATTTGGAGGGTTTCTTCTATTGATCATGGCTTCAATGATGATAGTTGAATCTCCCATTATAATGGGATCTCTGATTTCCCTTTTTTTTGAAATCTCGGTGCCCATTAGTAGGCCATAAGCCTCGGCCCTATTGTTAGAGGCTTCCGCCAACCCCCACTCGTAAGTGATTGGATTATTTCCCCCTCGTTCCATTAGGGTATTTTTGAGGTCTAAAATGGGCATCCTAAGAAAAATGTACAACCAAAATAAACTTTATAAGAACTAATAGGATTCAAGATGATGATGTCAACCACGGGGGATGATTCACCATTTTTGGAGTAAAAAAGTACAAAGATTAAAAAATAATAAAATAATAAAACTACTTTTTCAACTTGTATTTTCAAATTATCTCCCTAATTTTTTACTCAAATTCGAGTGGGAGTACTCGTTGGATGCAAAATTTAATTCCTTATCCAAGGAGTACCCATGTTGCATACTTTAGATGGACCCTACTACATGAAAAATGAGAAATACATGAAAAAATGTGATTGCAATCACGTTTTTAATGTATTTCTCATTTTTTGCATAGCAGGGTCCATCGAAAGTATGCAACATGGGTACTCCTTGGATGAGGAATCAAATTATGTATCCAACGAGTGTTTCCACTTGAAATTTGAGTAAACCCATACGGAGATAAGTTGAAAATATGAGTTGAAAAAATATTTTGTCTTTTTTTCCTCTAAAATTTGATGACGTAATCTAATCTTATTTGATTATTTTCACTATTATTTTATAATTTCCTTAGGAGGCCCATTTTAGACCTCAAAAATATCCTAATGGAGGAGGATCCCTCCTGCTCCATCTCTACTCGGATTGTTTTTGGAGGCACCATCGAAGAAAAGACAATGCATGTTCAGATTTCCTTTCCATGTTGAAAACTCTTCCTTATTTAATCTATTTTCCAATTTTGAGTTGGAGGTCTAGCATTAGGACTGGTATTCCAGTTACTTCTGGTAGTTGCTTGGCTGATCCAATTCCTTTCTTCCTATTGGAGACTGCTAGTGTCTATTACTTTTAAACCTTTCACGTTTAAAAATTCTGAAGTGAGACCCCAAGTCTTGAACAAAACTCTTACAATCTTTGGGATTTGGTCTTTGAAGATGCTATGATTTCTTGAAAGCCATATCTGCCAACAGAGAAATGACGAGAGACTTTCCCAGAACCGTTTAATGATTGGATTGTTCTTCAATGAATAAGGGTAAATTTGATTCCATTCAGTGAATAAGTCATTAAAGGTTATGGATAAGTTTAGCCCCATTTCCAGAGGGCTAGTACGTTGCTTCCAACACTCTCTAGTAAAGGGGAAATCCAAGAAGAGGTGTTGGATCAATTCTTCTTCATTTAGGCACATTGAGCACCTTGACGGGCCAAAGAATCCCTATCTTTTCAGGTTATCAATTGTGATAATTCTGTCTTATAGAAGAGTCTAACTGAAAATCTTAACTTTGGGGAGGCTTTCTGTCTTCCATATGGATTTCTACGGGGGCCAATCTTGTTCATCTTGTTGTGCCTGAAGAGTGATATATCTAGACTTGACTGAGTAAGCACCCCCACTAGGATCCCAGATAATTGTGTCTTCATCTTCCATATTTGTTGGGGTTGATCCTTTGAGATGGAGGACTAAGAGATCCCATTGGCTTTTTAAATTTGGAGGTAGATTTGGAAAGTGCCATTCATGCCAATTTCTCTTTTTCCATCGAGATATAGAGTGCAGGGAAGTTAGCCCCTTATCTTGCATCCATTCTCTTAGCTCATGGATACCTGGGTAGGATGATAAATGCTCTTTCCCCATGATTCTGTCTCCCCATACCTTGATACTTTTTCCATTTCCAGGCATCTTCGAAGTGTACTTGGTGATAGTAGGTAACATTTTTTTGACTAGCTTCCATACTTGCGAGCATGACCTATTGGGACATTTTCATCCAGCAAGTGAGTTATTTGATGGTTCAAATATTTTAATGCCGAGTTTGTTTCCACCAGCTTTCCTTTCTGGTTATCATTCTCCATATAATTTTGGCCCCTAGGGAAACATTCATAATTCTTGGCATCCTTATGGATAAACCTCCCTTCTCATAAGGCAAAATTACTTGTTCCCATTTGACCAAGCTAGACTTTTTGGTCTCTTTTTCTCCTCCCTGCCATATAAAACCCCCAATTATTAATTCCATTTATTTGTGGATGCTGGCCGAAGCCAAAATAGTGGCATATTGGTAAATTGGCAGCGCAATGAGCATGGCTTTGATTAGTGTCACCCTGCTCGCTATGCTCAACCACAGCATGCCCCAACTTTGATTTTTTCCTTCATATTTTCAGTTTGTGTGCTCCATAACTCAGCCTTTAGGTTTTCTTTTGAAATTTGTAGTCCTAGGTAGAAGAAGTGACTCCAATTTTCCTGTATGGGAATCTCAAGGATCTGAGATATTCTTTGCATGGTGCGGGAGGAGGCATTCCAACCATATATTCTACATTTTGCATTTTTTAAGAGACCACCTGAAACCTCCATGAATTTATCTAGGAATTTTTTGAACCTTTGGGCAATAATACATGATGTGCCACCCATCAACAATGTGTCATTTGCGAAAAAGGAGTGATTAATGCTTCTTACACCATATGATCTGTGCAAACCGTTAGTGTTCTTTCTCTCCTACTCTTTTCCAAAGCTCTACTTAACAAATCTACCATTATTATATATAAGAAAGGTGAAAGAGGACAACCCTGCCCCCGCCCTCTAGAACTTTGAAAGAAATCACTCGGTCTTCTGTTTATCAACGGGGCTATCCATGGTCCCATAATGCAGGTGTTGATTACGTCAATGATGTCGTTTGAGAAACCAATTTTTTTTAAGACAACAATGAGGTAAGGAAGACTTACACGGTCAAAGGCATTGGACATATCTAGTTTTATGATGATTCCGTGTTCTTTTTTCAGCATGCTTGACTGTAGAGCTTCCTGGACAACCATAACGTTGTCAATAATCTGTCTATTTGGAACAAAGCCTCCTTGGTTTTCCAAGACAATCTCACATGAATTTTTTAATTCAGTTGGCTATGATCTTCGTTATTATTTTGTAAGAAGATTTGCACAATGAAATTGGCTGAAATCTGCTAAATGTGGAAGGCCTTGCATCCTTTGGAATTAAAGACAGATAGGAGGATTTAGTAAAGCCGCCCATTTTTTTTAATAAACTCATTCCTTATCATTCCTACTAAATTCTTTTTTATTATATGCCAGAATTGCCTGTAAAGAGAAATTGTGAATCTGTCTACACCCAGTGCTTTATTCGAATGGAGGCCCCATACAACTGCCTCAATTTCTTCTTCTTCGATTTCTTGCATAATTTCCGAATTTTGGACAACACTTATCTTGTTTGGCGCATGCTGCAAAAAGGATTCAAAGTCTTCTCTTTCTCAACAACTCCTCTAATTTCATGTCCCTTTATTTGGATTTTGTCGATCTGATTTCTAGCCCGTCTAATTTTCATAGTATTATGAAAAAAGGTTGTGTTTTTATCCCCCGCTTTTAACCAAAGGCTTCTTGACTTTAGTCTCACCACTTCCTCTTCTTTCTGGTTTTCTCTGTATATTTCCTAGAAGAGGGCCTTTTCCTGAAGATGGTCCTCTTTGGTCTCCTCCTTGTTTTCTTTTTCCTCTTGAATTTTCTCCATTTTTTTTAATAACTCAGCTTTTCTTTTCTTTTATTGTTTTCCATTTTCTATGGCCCAATTTTTCAGTTCCTTTCTCAAGTTTTTTAACTTGGTTTCCCACACATAATAGGGGGACCCCGTGAGTTTTTCAGACCAGACTTACGCAATTATAATTTTGAAGTCTTCATTGATGTTCCATGTTGGGCAGTGTCTGAAAGGTATTAGGCCTTGATTTTCCATCATCCCCATAGAAATTGCCATTGGCTTGTGATCTAAAGTTGTTGTGTGAATGATTCTTGATCTCGCTGAGTTGTAGTTGGAGATGATGTTGTCCTGAACCAAAATGTGATCTAGTCTTTCCTTTATATTATTGCTTCCTACCCTTGTGTTGCTCCATGTATACTTACCATTTTTGGGGGGAATGTCTATTAGGTTATTTTTTTCCATTATGTTTTCGATATCATCCCTTGAAAAATATGAATGATAAACCCTGCCAAATATCTCCTCCACATTAAGGACATGATTGAGGTCCTCTCCCAAAATTATTTTTCTGTTTTGGGTAGCATTTAAGGTCTCTTGAACCATATTCTAGCATTGTCCTTTTTCCCTGAAGTGATTGGGAGCATATATGTTGACAATGCAGAATTGCTCATTGGTGGTTGTCTCTTTTAGGTCCATTCTAATCCAGTGTTGATCCTTTTTTGGCTTAAGAAACTCCCATTTTCCTTTCCTCCATAAGGTGCATATACCCCTTGAGGCCCCTATATACTTTTGAGTTGTTCCTTCATAATTTTTAGATTTTTGATCATTTTTTCCGAGTCTTGGCAACTGGTTTGGTCTCTTGAAGCATTAGAATATCTGGGATTTCCCTTACTAGAATATCTTTTGCTGCGTTTTTTTTAAAAGGCGTCCCCCAAACCACGACAGTTCCAGGAGACCAAAATCATTATTTATTTGGTTGATGGGCAAAGGGCCATTTCCCTCTTTAGTGATTTTTCTTTTTCTCATTGTTCCTAGAGATTTTCCTAAAAAAGGAGTCCATGGGTTGCTGCATTCCTAAAGCCATTTCTTTTGCTACCGCTTCATCTCTGGGTTCTTTGTTAGATTTTCTTCCTGCTTTATTTTGGTATTCTAAGGTTTAAAGTGATTACTTTGATTGTTTTCTTATCCAAATTATATCAACTGAGGGGGGAGGAGGGCTACAAGGGATAATAGGAACAAAGGGGGTGAGGATATGGGAAGGAGAAAGATGAGGGGAGGAGGGGTGGGATGTGGAAGGATGGGAGGATCATCAAGAGGCACGAAGGGGTTGGGATTGATGAAATATGAGGGGATTAGGGAAGGATTGTCTAGCGGGATGAAGGGGAAGGACCAAAGGGAGGGTGGGGAGCTAGGGGTTGGCTAGAGGAGGTGAGTGGTTGTTTGTTTGCCACTTTTTTCTTTATAACTTGTTCCCATTTTGCTTCTAACTGTTCTATATTTTCACTTTCTTGTTTTTTTCGACATCTACTTGCAAAATGACCATATTCATGACATGCCTTGCATTTAAATGGTATATTCTCATAGTCCAGCTATTTTATGTGCTTCCATTGATCTACTTTGATATTTACTGCCTTCGGTAAGCCCTTCCCTAGATCCACTTCAACACATGTCCTCGCATAAGCATGCATGCTATTTTTTGGTTCGCATCTATCAATATAATTCCCTACTGCATTCCCGATGGCCCTGACAGATTCATCACCCCAGCAATGTAGAGGGAGATGAGGGAGTTGTAACCAAACCAGCATTGTGCTAGGTACATCCAATTCGGGGTTGAAGTCAGGGGTCCATCTATTTAAGTACAGGCCTCGCATGTCCATGAAGGATGGGCCATTTCTGAAGATTAGGTCTCGATCTTCCTTTGTTTTGAAATGAAAGCTGTAATACCCTCTTCCACATAACCTTATGGAGATTTTTCCGTTTATTGAAGTGGACCAATTCCTTTCAACCCATTTCTGAACCGAACAAGGAGAAGGCCAAAGTCCTGTAAACTGGCTGACCAAGCCCCTTTCAAATAGAGATAAAGCCTCCCAACGGGGAAGAGACAGAGGTAGAGAGATCTCAGGGGTGTCTCGATATTCTTCATGAACTTGGATATAGAAGGTCTATTTCTTTCGGGGCAATGGCAGAGATCAGGGATGAAAAGGCATATGCATTTTCATCGTGCTCAGAGATCAGTTTTTCTGGAGGAGGATCTCCATCCTCCGATGAACCCAGTGGTTCTATGATCGCACTAGGAAGCCACTCTGATCAGGTCAAAGCTCAAGACTGGGGGCCCTTGGGGCACACCAGGGAAGGGCTCATGGGGAGAGTGCGCATTGTAGAGCTCTAGGTCTCATGCAAGGAAAGACATTAGTAAGATTGTATAAGTATGTATGAGAAGTTATGCCACT
Organism: Pinus taeda; assembly: GCA_000404065.3. Classification (NCBI taxonomy): domain Eukaryota; kingdom Viridiplantae; phylum Streptophyta; class Pinopsida; order Pinales; family Pinaceae; genus Pinus; species Pinus taeda. The sequence goes on along the minus strand of APFE030349877.1, from coordinate 51,668 downwards.
TAAAAGTTGACCTTTTTGTTTTGACCACCATAATTTGAATGGATTCCACGTCAGCCCCCATTATTCATGGAAAATAAGATAGACATGTGATCATGATGAAGAATAATCTAGAATATTCCATATTGTAAATCTATTTAAGAGTTTAAGGAGTCAACATAACCACTAATAGGTTATCGGATTATTCCATTCTTTTCAAGTGCAACTTGTTCCATAGACAAGCAGAGTAATTGAGAGGGATAGGGAGAGAGCATACAAGGAGGATTTGTGCATTGTATTAGGTCATGGTCCACAAACCTTTCTTCTTTGTACCTGCATCCATTTTCTATTCAGAGAAAGAGTGCAGGGCCACCTCACCTTCCAACTGAGTTTTCTCCAGAAAGGTTTTCCACGATATATCTTGTGCGAATTGTGGTTTGTGATTTTTTATTTTGTTGTTCTATATTTTCCACATAATTATAATTTGCATGCATATGCAATAAATTGCAATTGATAGATCTAGAAATCTAAGGAGAAATAAACCTTCATAGTGTATATTTTGGAATTTCTAATACATTTTAATATATATATTATGATGAATTGTCCAATGAAATAACCACGGTAGTTTACGGATCATATTGGTATCAAAGCAGGTTTCTTTGGGTATATCATGGATATTTATAGTAGATCTAGATTGCCTAAGCCAAAATTCATAAAACTCTAGTCATGGCTAACAAATCTATGAATAACCCTCTTGATTCTACATAGAAGAGGTTTTTGCAGTTGGAAGCATAAGCTGCAGACATAAAATATAATGTGAATCTCCTCATGACAACCCTGACCAATAAGCTTTGGATATTTGGAGAAGGTGAGTGTTCTAATGAAGAGGCCCAATTAGAGGGGATTTCTTGATATTAGGAAGAAATGGAGAAGAAGTTGAAGAAAGAACCCAAAAAAGATCAACCTAGTTCAAGTTTAGTGGACCATCCATAGTCCATAATAAAAATGGAAGTGAAATTTGACATCAATTTGTATCAAGGTGAGATTTATTATTTGAAGCTAAATCACTAGTTGCAACAATTAGACTTTTGTTTTAGTATCCATCATATAGAGGAAGAATATAATATTTAGTTTGTGTGGCTAAAATTAGAGGGCCATGCCCTTATTTGGTGGGAAATCCACAGAGAGACCTTAAGGTTGGAGGGATATCATCCAATGACTAAGTGGGAGGAACTTAAAACCTTCATAAAGTCACAATTTTACCCTATCGGGTATGTAGAGGATTAGTGGATCCAATGACACTACTTTAGGTAGAAACAAGGGCAGAGTGCACTAGAGTACACCACATAATTTAGAAAGATGGCCATAATGTTGAGTATCTCCCCAAAGAACCTAGATTCACTCCTAAAGTATTTGGCTTGTCTAGATAGACATTTGTGGCAAAAAGTGATGTTTAAATCCAAATCGGTGGATGAGGCTTGAGTATAGGCGCAATACCTAGAGAATATAGGCTAGAAGAAATGGAAATCAAGTGGATCAAAGAAGAAGTAGCACTATGACGTTTCTAAGGAGGGGAAGAAGAAATGGAACCAGGGGGAAATATAAAAACATGACAGCCACAACACACCAATGCAAAGATCTAAGCAACCACTACAATCATTGTAACATTGATGGTCGTACAAAGGAGAAGTGTTAGAAGTTGCATTCATAGATTAACTTGAAGAACAAGGAGAAATATAATAATATAAGAAGAATCTCATGGCCACTTATTCAAATACCTAGGTTGAAAGTAACTCAAAAGTGGATGAGAATATCATATGTACATCAGTGTATAATGAGGGGAATCTTAGTAGCCCTTAGCAATAGGAAGAGAATGAAAAGACTTGACTCTTCCATACAAACAAACAAGTTAAAAAGATGAATATTGATGCATAGCAGAGCTGGTTAAGAAATAAGTATTGGAATTTCATGATCATTAGTCCCATATCCATTGGTATGGACAAATAAGGATGTGGAAATAAAGGTAACAAAATAGTGAAAAATCAGATTTGTTATTAGTGCTAATTTTATTGATGAAGTAGAACTAGATGTAGTTTCCCTTGATGTACGTGGAGTGGTGTTTGGAAGTACATACATATACATGCAAGACACAATCTTCATAAGAAGATCGAACCAATATCATCTCATCAAGCCAAGAAACTAATTAGTTCTAGCAAGAAGTATGTTTCATTATTTTTAAGAGAAAATTAATCTGTAGAAGAGTCAGTGAGAGCAAAGGCATTCTTGGAGGGGTGTACGAATAAAGAGAAACAACAATTGGAATAGTTTCTACATGAATATAGGGATGTGTTCCAAAATTCGAATGAGTTACCACACAAGAGGGAATTGGAGCATGATATCCATCTATTATTGGACTCCCCATTTCCAAACATTGGGTTGTATAGGTATTTTGTTATAGAAGCAAGTGGGGTGAAGAAACAGTTGCAACAACTACTGGAATAGGGTGTCATTTGGCCAAGTACATCACCATGTGGGTCACCCATCATTATCATTGTACCCAATAAGGATGGGACTTGGAGAATGTGTATAGATTATAGGGCATTGAACAAAATTATGCTTAAGAACAAGTACCCCATACCTAGAATAGATTATTTGTTGGATCAATTGCAACAAGAAAAATAACTCACCACGCTTGACTTAAAGTATGTATATCATCAGGTTTGAGTTAGAGAAGAAGATACTTGGAAGATTGCCTTAAAAACTAGGAAAGGTTTGTAACTAATTAGTCATTCCATTTGGTCTATGTAATGCACTAGCTAGATTTATGAGTTTAATGAATGATATAATACAAACTTTTATATATTCATTTATTATTGTATATTTGGATGATATAATGGTATGTAGTGCTATCTAGGAGGAGAACATCTCACATTTGACATAGTTGTTCGAGACATTAAAGAAGCACTAGCTGGCAGCAAATCTCAAGAAGCATGAGTTTTCAGAGTAATGTTTAGCATATCTACGGTATGTGATAGGTGGAGGAGAGATGAAAATAGATCCTTCCAAGATGGAGGCCATCATGAAATGGTCAGTTCTTATTAAATTTTTTGAGGTCAATATTTTTTTTGGGGCAACACAATACCTGAGGAAATTCATAGCCTCATTTTCAGAAAAAGTAGCACCACCCCATGACATAACAACAAGTCATAAGAGTTTTCACTAGGAAAATGGTCAATAGTGGGTCTTTGAGGAGCTAAAGAAGAATATAACTCAAGCACTAGTTTTGGAATTATTAAACATGTAGCATCCCTTTAAATTGGATACAGATGCGATTGGGAATGTCATGGGAGCGATATTGATTCAGGGAGGAAGGCCTATATGCTACCATTCTGAAGTATTTCATGGGAAATTATTAACTACCCTACCTACAAAAAGGAGCCCCATGCCTTAGTGCAAGTTGTGAAGTAGAAACATTATTTGATGGGAAATGAGATAGTAATCCACGGAGATCGCCAACCATTATAATACTTGTAGGCCCAAAGTAAATTACAATAGACCAAGCATTACAAGTGGATGTGGTTTCTACAATAGTTTAATTTAATGATCAAGTATAAGAAAGGTAAGACAAACAAGTCAATTGAAATGCTTTCAAGGCGACTCACATAAAGTATCATAGATTTTGGATCTATAATGCACATGCATCCATTCACCCATGATGCATATAGAGAGGCATATTCAGAGGATGAGGACTTCAAGGAGGGGTTTCAATAGTTGTAGAGACAAATTCATTTGCACGATGGTGACAATATATTTGACTACCATTTCCAAGATGGGGTACTCTATAGGCTAGATAAGTTAGGTAGGGCAACCACTTTGGTGTAGGGAAGACAATAGCCAACTTTCAAAGATATCTGTATTGATCCAAGATGCAATAACAAGTAGCTAGGTTCATAAGAGGATGCATACTTTGTTGTACTAAAAAACCTAGTAATAGGAAACAGGGTCTATATTATCTCCACGGGGTCTTCACCGGGGAGCAATATCATACAATGTGGGTTCATATTGGGGGATATATATATTTAGGAAAAAGTGACATAATATATTGGGAGATATATAGGGGGTAAAGGGTTTTTATATTGGAAAATAAAAAATGGAGTTCAAAGTTAATGAAAAATATAAAGGGGTCTAAAAAATGTTAATGAAAATATGAATACCTACAATATCTAGTAAAAGTATGGGTTTTTTTTTAATTCAGAAGTTGTATTGGGTTCATATTGGTAGGGGGTTAAATAATGTGATTTTTAGAGGTATTTTCCAATATGTAGTCAAATTAAGGGTATTGCTTAATATGCCATGAACGCACGTGATATGTTAGAGGTTCACTGAGTGAATCCCCTGTGATTATCTCTTACATGTACCGATTCATCTTTGGCAAATAATTTCCATGGAATTTGTGGGAGTTTTTCCAATAAACACGAAGGGACATGATCATCTATTCGTGGTAGTTAACATGTTCTGCAAGATTTGTGTTTTAATGCCCTAACAAAATTATTTTTTAGACAGGTCCAGGTACACTTTGGGATACAAAGGAGCACTGTTTCATATAGGAACACAATATTTCTTAGTGCATTTTGGACTACATTGTGAGAGAATATGGACACAATGTTAAAGAGGTCTACAACATTCCATTTTCAGATAAATGGGTAGAAAGAAGTAGTCAACATGACTTTGGTGCATATTTTGAGAGGTTACAATTAAAACCATCCAAAGGCTTAGGATGAAAATCTACTATATCTACAAAACTCTTATATTAGAGTACGTGACACTCATACTGGTAATTCCCAATTTGAAACCTGTTTTGGATATTTTCCATCTTCACCTTTGTATATTGCATATGGGAAGCAAGGAGAAGTGAGGAAGGATGTTACAAGGGATGCATTAAGAGTAGAAATATTTGTTGAAAATATCAGTAAAATCCATATACAAGTATAGGGGACACTACATAAGTCACAAGAAAAATATAAGGCTTGGCATGATCATCACAGAACCGAGAAGTTGTTCAAGGTGGGATACAGAGTATTGTTATAGAGAAACAAGGAGAGGCTTTAGGGTCCTTAGTAAGACAATCAAGGCTATGCGATATGGTCCCTTTGAGATACTAGAAAAGGTGGGAGATAATTCCTATAGACTTAGTCTATGCCTATAAATGTGCATTTACTCAGTTGTAAATGTCGATAATATGAATCTATATGAGCCTTCCATGCTAGATCAAGAAAAGGAACATGACCTACCTTTAATAGAGGATTTGCACTAGATGCTCAGGTAGAGTTGGCATAAGATGCAGTTTTGCAACAGAAGCCCAGAACTACAAGATAGTAGCATCATGACATTTGGTAGATTGGGCTAAAAGGACAACTTCCAAGCAAAGTTAAATGGTACACCTGAGAGAAGATGAAGGAAAATTTTATTCGCGTCATTCAATAGAAGTTTTTTGGGAAAAAGGGACTACAAAAATGGGGAGTTTTGATTTGGATTGGATCATTATATCATTTTCCTTCCATTTTGATGCTTTCAAAGTGGAAAAGGTGGAGGAATAATCTTAGAGGACCACTTTTACCAACAAAATCCATTTTGGAAAACTAGGGTCAGAAACTTTCGAGGAGGCATCAAAGAGAATTTTTTGGGGGTAAAAATTTTCCACTATAGTCCAATACATTTTTTTTCCTATTATGCACATAGAGACCATTCAAACGGTACAATAATTGCCTCAATTAGAGTCTATATGCAAAATTTATGCCACTTAGAATTTGACCTTCTTATTTTAACCATAATAATTCTAGAGGATGCCACATCAACCCCCATTATTAATAAAATGGGATATCCATGTGATCATGTAGAAGAAGCTAAAAGTGTAGAAATTATGGTGTATATTTGCAACTTCTCATGAAGTTTTAACCAAAATCACAAGACAAAAATATACTCTACTTCTCTGTGGAAGTTAATTCACAATTTAGAACATCAATCACAAACATGTAATGAGAAATAATATAAATGCACACAATATTTTTTTCTGGGAAAAGCAGAGTACTAAAAACCCCAATGCATGCTTGCATTAATCTGATGAATAGAGACATATCACAATTGCATTGCTCAATTTAGCACAACCCGCATGTGAATAACCTATCACTCTGCTCAGTGAGAAGCTCTGACCTAGACTTCGTCAATTTCTACCTTTCCTTGAGCCTTTATTTCCTTGCGCAATTCCAAAGAAATTAGGCCCCTATTATTTAGGAGTTTCTCCAAAATGGATTGCGCAATTCCCAAGGTTGATCATCTAACTGCATGAAACACTTGTACACTCAAGAATAGTCTACAACTAATGTTACACTACCTTGGAATATCCACCATAGATGGGGAACTTGAATTCTTTGCAAGCGCTAGATATTTTGGGTTTATCGATCATTTAATTGGATGATCACTGAGTTTGACTAAAGTCCCACCGCACAATTGACCTTCCACCAGTTCCTCCAACAGTTGGAACTAGTTTAACTTAAAACAACTTGAGATAGCTGACTTTTATTGCTACAAATTAACAATCACACATGATTAACTAAACTCTAACTCCTCTAACTTGAATTTACTGAGTAAAATGGGTGACACAAGCCATGTCACACAAGTTAACTACATCCAAGTTGTCTGTCGATGTGGAAATTCGAATTTTCGCAATTTAATCAAGGTAAAATTGAATTGAGAATTTATTGTCGCATTTTTTAATAAGAAGATTCCATATTGTAGCTTTAGCTAAGAGTTGAAGGAGTCAAATCTAATCACTCATAGGCTATTGGGTTATGTTATAACTAGGCCACTAGGAGGAAAAGGGGTTCCATTCTTTTGGAGTGCATTTTGTTCCATAGATAAGTGGAGTATCCAAGAGGGATAGGGAGATAGAAAATAGGGATGATTTGTGCATTGTAGTATCCCGTGGGCCAGAGGTCTTATTTCTTTGTACCTGCATCCATTTTCTATTTAGAGAAATAGAGCATAGCGGTCTCACCTTCCAGATGGGATTTCTCCCCAAAAGGGTTTCCAAAGATGTATCTTGTGTCAATTATGGTTTGTGAATTTTTATTTTGTTGATCTCTATTTTCTGCATAATTATAATCTACATGCATACGCAATAAAAAAGTAGTTAACATAACCATAAATCTAACGAAATAAACCTTCATAGTGTATATTTCATAGTTTCTAATATATATTAGTAGATCTATTGTGATGAACTGTCCAATGAAATATACACAATAGTTTATGGATCAGTGGTAAAGAGAATGGGACTTGGGACTTCAAGAACATACAATGATATATGTGCATTTAACTCTCGTGAGATCCCATTCTTCAATTTAATCAAGGATTTACAAGTCCACCTTGTAGTGCATCCTGATGTATTCCTAAGTATGGAGATTATGGTGTTGTATGTGCCTTTGGATTGGGGAATTTTGTTTTCATGAAAGTGGATGAAAATGTAGGTGGCGTTATTCAAATAAAATTATATTACATCATGCTACCTATACTTAAGGGTGATTCCATTAGGTTATATAGGGAATCGTATAGAATTAAAATCAAGTTAAAATCATAGAGGAAAGTATGAGGTCTTACATGGTCATGGGTGTTGAAGTTCCTTAGCCAAAAGAAGTAAAGGGGTTATGGAGGATTAGTTTTGATGTTTCATCCTTAAAATATGAGAATGGATCTGAAATTGTTCTCATATGTTATGTTAAGGAATTCCTCCATTTCTCATATAAGTTGTAGTTTGAGGCAACTAACAATGTGGTGGAGTACGAAACTTTACTTTTAGGATTATATGATGCTAGGGATATGGGAATATCATGTACAAAGTTCATGGGGGATTCATATCTAGTGGTTTTTCAAATCAAAGGCCTCAATGGCTATAAGAATTAAATATTTAGGATCTATAAATAGGAAGTCATGGGGGTCACAAATGTTTTTTATTCATATCTAGTGGTTTTTGAAATCAAAGGCCTCAATGGATGTTATTGTTGATTCATTAACCGTGTCTACATCAATTATGTATCCTTTCCCAGAATTAGAGAAGGGAGGCCGAATATAGATACTTTACAAACCCTCTATTCTGGACAATGTTGAGAACTGAAATTTTTTTTATGATGATGATCAGATTGTCATATTTCTCAAGGTCACTGAAAGATTCGAGGGAGATGATCCTGATTTGAAGGATGAACATTCTAAAAGAACATTTTCCCTCTAATATTATTCCCTTGGGTTTAATTCCTTCAGAATCATATTTTAACTGAGATGATGTTTTCAAAGGATCAATAGACTTGATTAGCTCATAAGAGTATGGAGATATCAACTTAGGCATTGAGGCTACTCCAAAGATGATTAAAGTTGGTATTCACATCACTCCCAAGGAAAAGAGTAATATTAAAAATTTAGTGGTGGAATCTAGAGAAGTGTTTTATTGGACATATGATGACCTAAAGGCTTATAAAGACAAAGTTATACATCACACAATCCTACTAGTTGAGGATACCAAGCCATTCAAGAAAAATATCAAGCATATTAACTAAAAGCTAGCCCCTCTTGTTAAACAAGAACTTGAAAATATGTTAAATGTGGGATCATTTCCGCAGCTAGGCATGTTGAGAAATGGCAACAAGAAATCCCAGTTTAATTTGTCCTTGAATTAAACTATGAATTAAAATTGAATTCTATTCTCATAGCAACTTATAAATAGTTAATTAAGTTTAATTGACTTAATTAGCTTAGAAATTTCAAGTTGGAAGTCTTTCTATAGTCATGTGTATGTTCTCCCTAAATTTTAGGGGTCCAAGATCAGTTTATTTGAGTTGTAATTAGATAATTCTGTTGGACTGAGTTATGGTCAGTTAAACTAGTTCTAATTGTTTGCAGGACTAGTAGAGGTCTAGTATTGAGTTCATGCGCTGGTGCATCCTCAGTGCTACTCCAACTAACTGAAGGTTCCCTCATGAGAAACTCATGCATGTCATTTCAAAGAAAGACCCAGTTGAGACTAGAGTGCAGGGACATTGTACTATCAATTGTAGAATGATCCGAGTTGTATAGATCATGCATGCAATTAGAAGAGGACCTAGTTTTGGATTGTGCAGTTATGGAAGAATGAATTCCCAATAAAATATGGGTTATTCCTCATAGGAATATGGGTGGTTTTTTTTTTAATCTTTTTTTTTTAACTTAATATTATTTTATTTTAATGTATTTATATATTTTTATTTTATATTTTTATTATTTTATTCTAATGTATTTATATATTTATTTTTATTTATTTTATTTTTTTAACCAATTTTAAACTCTTTAAATAGTTATTCATATGTTTTATTCTAATCTTTATATCTGTCTATGATATATTATTAAATTGTTAATGTAATTCTCTATATATGAGTTAATTATATACATTTTAATTTCTAATTTTTTATAATATTTATAGTTTCTATGTATTTATTTAATTGTTAATACCTTTTAACAACCAATTAAATTAAATTATTTATATATTTATTTAGTCTCTTATTATAACTAACATCCAATTAAATTAAATTGTTTATATATTTATTTTTGAGGTAAGGTCCCTAGTTCAATTTAGTCGTTGGCCTAGTTAGCCGTTGGAGACTCTGCTCAAGCTATTTAACATGCAAAGTTGGATCTGGTTCTTCAACTTGCCCTGACGATGAACCACACTGGTTGGTTCGAAACGCGTCGATAAATGATAGATCTTGTGATTTACACCAAAAAATCTCTCATAAACCTGATATAGATCACATAAGCCTCAATTCAACAATTGATGATACTTGTGCAGAATTGTTCTTGTGATAACAAGATTTGTATTATCACTCGGATTTCCAATTAATGCCATAGATAGTCGGGGGTTTTAGCAGTGGCTTTCCCCGGATAAACGATTATGTTATGTGTCTTTGATTATCTTCCTCTTGTATATTATTGTTTTCATTAATCATTGATTTTCGTTGTTTAAATAGTACGGTAGATTATTGCCTTGCGTTTTAGTACATTACATGAGTTGTGAATCTACAAGAAAATCTACATGGTATCAAAGCTAAAGACAGTATACTAGAGGAGATTTTGAAGTTTTTAGTTTTGGGTTACAGGGGAAATTCGAATTTGCAATACATATTTCAGGATCGACAGATGGCATTCTATGGTTTGCAGCTCGAGTATGCCTTGGAAGGCATCTTGAATTATATAGCTTGGAAGGACAGAATGGAGGCTATGCTAGAGGATAATGGATTGAAGGATTTCGTTGATCAAGACATTCCTAAGCCAACGGCATCAAATGCACAGAATCTCGCTGAATGGAAGAAGTGTGTGGCAAAGGAGAGGCAAATAATCCTTGAGGGAGTTCAATACCACATTGTCTCAAATCTCCATGGGAAGGAAAATTCATATCCTATGTGGAAAACATTGACATACATATTCAAGAACAACACCGACCATAGGAAGTTGGCACTGAAAGACAAACTTCAAAAAATCAACATGGAGAAAGGCGAGACTATTCCAAAATACTTGACCAAGTTCACTCACTATCATGATGAGCTTGGAAGTGTTGGAATAACCATTGTCGTGGATGATATTATGAGCCTAGCTCTCCTAAGCCTTCCTAAGAGTTGGAATAGTTATCGGGACTCTATGAATGAAAGGGAGAAGCTGCCAGATTGGGAACGACTGTGGTAAGATTTGATGTAGGAGAAGATCAGAAGGAACATCAGAGATTATTCCTCATCAAAGATTAATGATGAGGAAAATCATGCCTTAGCGAGTAAGGCAAGGAAAGGGAAAGGGAAGGTATCCCATTCCAAATTGAATTCTTTCCATTCAGGTAAGAAGAAAGACATGACAAAAATTACGTGCTTTCATTGTCATGACCTAAGCCATTTTGCTAAAAAATTTCCACTCAAGAAGGCCAAGAACAACAATGACCATAGGAAGTTGTCACTAAAAGACAAACTTCAAAAAATCAACATGGAGAAAGGCGAGACCATTCCAAAATACTTTACCAAGTTCACTAACTGTTGTGATGAGATTAGAAGTGTTGGAATAACTGTTGTGGATGATGATATGGTGAGCCTAACTCTCTTAGGCCTTCCTAAGAGTTGGAATAGCTATCAAGACTCTGTGAATGAAAGGAAGAAGTTGCCAAATTGGGAACGACTGTGGTCGGATTTGATGTAGGAGGAGATCAAAAGGAACACCATAGATGGTTCCTCATCAAAGACTGATGATGAGGAAAATTGTGCCTTAGCGAGTAAGGCAAGGAAAGAGAAAGTGAAGGCATCCCATTCCAAATCGGATTATTACCATGGAGGTAAGAAGAAAGACATGATGAAAGTTAAGTGCTTTCATTGTCATGACCCAGTAGGCCATTTTGCTACAAATTTCCCATTCAAGAAGTCCAAGAAGAAGTCCTTAGGAGGAGCGGTGGGTGAGGCTTTTCCTCTCAATTCCAATTGGAATTTACTCTCGTTGCATGCATGGTGTCAACAAAGATGGGTAGTGTATGATACCTTGACAGTGAAAGATCTTGAGATGCATATCGAGATGGGTGACGACGAGAGGTATAGTGCTACAGGATCGGGCACGGTTGTTTTTTAGACGAAGAAGGGTGCTCCTCTCACCTTGAGGGATGTCATGTATGTGCTCGAGTTGAAGAAAAACTTAGTATCATTCGTCGTGCTTGAGGATAGAGGCAATGATGTGATTTTCTCAAAATGAAAGGTGTTCCTTCAACACATAGCCATGGGTCAAGTAAATAAGATAGGGATTCGAGTTAATAATCTCTATAAGGTGGAGGTAGAAGATTGCATTGCTTTGAGCATGAAAGCAGAGAAGGTGCAGAGCTAATACGTTGACGAGTTGTGGCACAGGAGATTAGGCCACTTGCATCATGGGGCTTTGAAATCATCCACCAAATCTCTACAGGTCTTCCCAAAGGTATGCTAGAGCAAGTTGATACATGCAAGGGGTGTATTTTGGTAAAATACACCAAGGCTTCCTTTCACGATAGAGACAGCCAAGCAAAGCAGATTCTATATCGAGTCCATTCAGATGTGTGTGGACCATTCTTGACAGAATTCACGGCCAAACGCAAGTATTATGCTATATTTGTTGATGACTTTTCTCGTAAATGATGGATATTTTTCATGCAGAATAAGGATCAAACTTTCACAAAATCTTGTGAATTTAAAGCATTGGTCGAGAAAGAGTATGGAAAGAAGGTTAAAGCTCTAAGGATTGATAACAGTGGTGAGAATGTCTCAAATGAGTTTAATAACTTATGTGCAATAGAAGGGATTAAACAGGAGTTGATGACACCACATAACCCACAACAGAATGGGGTGGCTTTGAGGAAGAACATAAGCATTGTAGGGCGGCACGGATGATGTTGCATGATCAAGGCCTACCATTACACTTGTGTGCTGAGGCATGCAACACAACAGTTTATTTGCATAACCGTAGCCCGCATCGGATTCTTGGGATGAATACACTAGAGGAGGCTTATTCTGGTAAGAGACTAGATGTTGGTCACTTCAGGATTTTTGGGTCATCGATATATTGCCATGTGACCAAAGATGCACAGAAGAAGCTTGAGCCGATCGCAGAGTGGGGGATATTTTTGGGGTACATTGATACACCTCACAACTGTCGGGTGTAATTATCGACCAACAGGATGACAGTGGTTTGCAAGGATGTTAGATTAGATGAGAAGAAGGCCATGTGAGTTTCCATTGAGATGGAGCTTGAGCTACATGTTGTTGATTAGCTTTTAGCTCCTAAGGTTGAGGAACCTCAAATTGATGTATAGCAGCCACATGTAGAGGATCCAGGTGTGGACACAACCACTGAGGTAGAGTCTTACATAGATGGGAGAAAGCGCACCAGAGAGAACGACATATTCTTTCATGATGCACGGGAGAATGTGGGAGCACCCACATCTCAGTGCAGGCAGAGGTCACCTGAGAGGTACACTGGATACATGGCTCTTATGAGTAGATGTGTTGAGACAAAGCCATCTTCCTTTGAGGAGGCATTGCAACAACCGATTTGGTTGATGCCATGTTGGAGGAGTATGACTCCATGGTTCGTAACAGTGTTTGGGATGTGGTACCAAGACCGGAAGACAAGTTAGTGGTGAGCTCCTAATGGATTTACAAGGTAAACCAAGCTACATATGGTGGTGTGGAGAAGCATAAGGCTAGGTTTGTGGCCCGTGGCTTTTCACAGGTAGAGGGGATTAACTATGATGAGACCTTTACTCCTGTTGCAAGGTACTCATCGATCATATCCATTTTGACACTATCAACACTGATGGGTTGGAAGATATATCAGATGGATGGAAAGACAACCTTCCTTAATGGCACGACTAAGGAAGAGGTGTACAAAGAGTAGCCTGAAGGTTTTGAGACCTTCGACTATGAGTCGTATGTGTGTCGGCTTAAGAACGAATTGTATGGGTTGAATCTAGCACCCTGTGCTTTATACATCAGGATCGATAGCTACTTCATCGAGTTTGGATTCACCAAGAGTGAAGTGGATGTGAACCTATACCACATAGTGGTGGAAGGTAAATTGTTGATCATTGTGTTATATGTCAATGATTTTATTTTGACAGGTGATAATCAACTGATCAAGTTTTGCAAGGAGGACCTTGCAAGAGAGTTTGATATGAAGGACATGGGGCTCATGCATTACTTTATGGGCATAGAAGTATGGCAGGGTGATGGGGAATTGTTTATGTCTCAGGGAAAGTATGTGTATGAGATACTCAGGAGGTTTTGCATGGAGAGAAGCAAACCCATGGAGACTCCTCTAGCAGGTAATTGGAGGAAGGAGGATGCTACTTCAAGGGAAGTAGTGGAAGCTATTTTTTATAGGAAACTTATGGGTTCACTCATGTATTTGGTAAACACATGACCGAATATGTGTTATGCAGTTAACCAGCTTAGTCAAGTGATGGTTAGGCCTACAAAGCTATATCGGAAGGTGGCAAAACATGTGTTGAGATACCTCAAGGGCACTACTCAATATGGATTGTAGTATAGATGGACAGAGGAAGTGAAGCTTCAAGGCTTCACTAGTACATATTGGGTAGGGATTCGAGCACATCAGGAGGGATATTTAGTATTGGGTCAATGGTAGTTTCTTGGTACAGAAAGAACAAAGATCAGTTACACTCAGTTCGACGAAGACATATTACATGGCTGCAAATCAGGCAACATGTGAGGCCATCTAGATTAGGAAGATTCTGGTTGATTTGTTTGGTTAGCAGATGGATCCAACTGTGATTTACTATGATAATAATAGTTGTATCAAACTCTCTTAAAACCCTTTTTTCATGATCGATCCTGTTGTAACATGTATTCTGTTGTTTGCTTTATTTGTTATTTCATTCAAAATCACTTGAAACTTTTTTTTTGAAAAAAGATAAGGCAAGTCTATCAGAAATCAAAATATAAAGGAAATGAGGAAAAAATCAGGTTTTACAAAGGGAAACAAGTGTTAAACATTAACACCGAACCTGAAATATATACATTGTACTTTATAAAGCGTATCGGGTCCGCTGCACCACAAAATTGTGAACAATGAACACCGCACATTGTGATTTGCGATCACGGGCTGGACCCAAAATATATACATTATGATTTATAATCCTCGGCGGGTCCGCATTATCGCATAATTCTTAATATATATGCATGTGGCTATGCCGATTGCGATATGGGTGGGTCGGACCCGAAACGATATATATTATGTTTTATAATTACGGTGGGTCCGTCGTATCATATAGCGTGTTATATATATATATATCTATATATATATATGTGTGTGTGTGTGTGTGTGTGTGTGTGTGTGTGTGTGGAAAGCACCAATTGAGATGAGCGATTGGGTTCCGAACCCGACAGTTTATACGCCATATTTTATAAGTCAGCGTGTCCACCTTATCGCTATTTTCATTGATATTCATATATATTTGTTTTTTACGCTATTTTATACAAATTTCTATTATAAATAATTATAATAGAAAGGTTGGACTTTAAGCATATATGTATTATAATTAAAAGCCCCGGCGGGTCCACAAGGCGTATTAAAAGGTAGGATTTCAGGCGGAATGAAGATGGTAAGTGGTTTTAGTGGAGATCACCCAATCCCACTCAGCATTCAGCACAAAGCAGTCAGGCGAAGAGAGGAAACCACCCATTTCAGGCAGGTATTCTCGAGGCTTATGTATTGCCCGAAACCTTTACAGACCGTCCGATCTAAAAAGCATAGATTAATGGTGTAGATGAATTAGCGGGAAGTATGCCTTGGGAATTGTGTTGAGCCTGTATTAGAAGCAGAAAATCACATTTTATCATATATTTTCATTATAAAGGTTTTACGCATAATTCCAATGTTTTCACAGTTATTGAGGCTGGGTGCATAAGTTAAGTTTTACAGGGATTTTCAGGCCAATTGTGATTTGCGATGGAGTCAATGGAGCATTGAATGGGAAAATTTGACAAGTTATAAAGCAGGATTTACTCTTATGAGTTCCGAATTAATCAGAAGTTCGTGTTAATTTCGCTATGTAAAGTGGAAAAACAGGGTTAGAGTCGAAGCTGAAGAGGAAGTCAATCTGATATGTTTCTTCACATTTCGGCCAATCAAAATGCTCATGTAAGCCAATATTACACAAACTAAATGTATTTTATTACGGCTAAAATATTAAGCATCATTAGTGCATTTACAGAGGAATTTGCCAGCGGATCAACAGAGCAAGCTAGTAGTTATCATTCCCTTCTAAATCCAATTATGTTTTGTTATTTCATGTTCTTTGAGGTGTCTTTTACCCTCTGTAAATTATGTAATAGTTTTTACTTCATATAGTTAGGAAAGCAGTTAGATAATTTGGGCAGTTTCAGAAATTGTTCCACAATGTATAAAGAGGGGAAATTTTACTAAGAAAGGGTTGGAATTTTGGAGAACCCGGAGATTAGGCTACTCTATTCCTGATATCATCGTTGATTAATGAAAGAATCAAAAGTTTCCATGAGTTGTTGCATATAATTTTGTAAGCTTCTCTGTCATGTGTCATGCTATGTTTTCTTCTTTTCAAGTATAGTAATGAAGCAACATGCCTTTATTTACTTATGTAGATAAAATTAAAATTCCTTAAAGAGCGCTCCTATATTTGAAGTCCTCACTTCTCTTCTAAATTATAGATAATAGTTCCTGTAAAAGATCAGCATATTGTCTATGATTCAGTTCTCATTATCATAATTCCTCTAAGTTATTAATAGTAGTTTCTGTGAAATATCAACATATTATCTTTAGCTTCCCCTTCAAACTTTCTTCACCCATCATTTATATTTAGCAACAAATGGCATTATGAGATGTTCTAGTCATACATGTATTAAGAGTTTAAAACCAAATTTCCAGGTCCTTCATTTGAGAACACAACAATCAATAAGTGACAGTGAGTGATATTTATTAATGTATTAAGCACAATTTCCCTACTGCCAAGAAATTGGTTTCTTAAGGAACAACAGGTCCAAGCATATTGATATCCGATATCATCATCTCAGAGATTGTGTATTGAGGCAGGTTATGTTGTTGGAGTACATTCCCACAAAGGAGCAAGATGCTGACATTTTTACAAAAGCATTGTCAAGATGTAAATTTTGGTTTCAAAGAGACAGGATCGGGGTGGCTGATAATCTCTTTCTTGTAGAGAGGGAGTGTTGAGAAATGGCAATAAGAAATTCCAGTTTAATTTTTCCTTGAATTAAATTGTGAATTAAAATCAAATGCTATTCTCATAGCAACTTGTAAATAGTTAATTAAGTTTAATTGACTTAATTAGCTTTATGAATTTCGAGTTGGAAGTATTTTTGTAGCCATGTGTATGTTCTCCCTAAATTTTAGGGGTCTGGGATTAATTTATTTAAGTTTTAATTAGATAACTTAGTTTGATTGAGTTATGGTCATTTAAACTAGTTCTAACTGTTTGTAGAACTAGTATAGGTCTATTAGTGAGTTGGTGCATTGGTGCATCCTCAGTGCTACTCCAGTGAACTGACGATTCCCTACAAGAAACTCATGCATGTCAGTTTAGAGAAAGACCCGGATTAGACTAGAGTGTAAGGATAGTGTACTATCAGTTGTAGAATTATTTGAGTTGTACAGATCATGCATGCAATCAGAAGAGGGCCTAGTTTTGGATTTCGTGGTTATGGAAGAAGGAATTATCAATTAAATATGGGTTATTCCTCGTAGGAATTGTGTAAGGAAAGGTCTTAGCAGGTAGCAAAATTTGGTTAAGTGTTGGTCAGTACAGGCTTATGAGCCATAGAGTTGATCATACTTGTGCAAAATTTCTCTTGTGAGAACAAGATTTGTATCATCACTCAGATTTATGATTAATGCAATGGATAGATGGGGTTTTTAGCAATGGATTTCCCTAGAGAAAAAATTGTGTTATGCCTCTTTGATTATCTTCCTCTTGTCGATTATTGTTTTCATTGATCGTTTGTTTACGTTGTTTAAATAGTAGATTAGATTCTTGTCTTGTGTTTTAGTACATTACATGAGATGTGAATCTAAAGGAAAATCTACAAGACATAGCACTTGGGTTTCCAATTTGATCGTCATGAAAATGAAAACTAAAACCATCCACATATGTGTAGACTTTAGGAATCTAAATGTGGCTTCAACCAAAGTCAACTATCCCTTGTTCAATATGGAAATTTTGTTACAACGGATCACGGGGTTTGAGATGATATCACTCCTCAATGGGTTTCCAGGCTATAACCAGGTTTTATTTAAAGAGGAAGACAAATAAAAAATGACATTTACAATACATTTTGGTACTTATAAACATATTAGAATTTCATTTGGACTACAATATATGAGTGCCACTTTTCAAATGGAAATGTATTATGCATTTTTAAATATCATTGAGAAGATTATTAATATCTATAAAGATGACCTCATGGTGTTCTCAGAGAAAATGATTGATCATATTAGTCACTCGTGCCTAGTCTTTGAAAGATGTCATATATATGGGATCTTTGTAAATCCTAAGAAGACAATGTTGGGTGTGACAGAAGGAAATCCTCCGGGCCATGTAGTATCAAAGGAATGAGTAGCAATCAACCTAGAAAGGGTCAAACCCATCCAGCAACTTTCTTCCCTAAGGAACATGAAAGAGATTCAATTTTTATTTGGCAAGGTCAACTTTATTAGGCGGTTCATACCAAACATAGTCGATATTTCCAAACCCCTCAATAAGTTTCTAAATAAAGATGCTACCTTCAAGTGGAATGAAGCAAGTAGAAGTACCTTCCAATATGTAAAGGATTACATCACCCATGCACCAGTCTTGGTGAGCCCTAAATATACTAAAGAGTTTATAAATTTTCATTTACATCAGAAGACACCATTGTTGGGGTCCTTCCTTAGAAGAATGAAGAAGGATATGAGCATCCCATCACATTAGGGATGTGGAGTTAAATGATACCATTATGGAAAAGTAGGTATATTTCTTATTCAAATCACTTAAACAATTATGTACTTACATGGGCTACTCTATGATTTTATTGGTTGTTTCCCATCTCAAAAATATTTTCAAGGAACTAGAGGAATGTGGGTGGCAAAAAATCAATAATTTGATCTAGATATTAAACCCACCAAATTCTTTAAGGGTCAAGCAGTTGAAAAGCTCATGATTGGGTGAAATAATAAAACTTTGGACTTAGATGATGAAACATGTGGCATAGTAAATTCCATTGCTCAAGATTTGGAGAATACAGATTGGTATGGAGATACAATTTATTATCACAAACACTTGAGTAGTCATAAGAACCTTGTTGAACACAAGACAAGAACTTTGAGGATAAGGCCTCCAAGTATTGTCTCATTTATCAAGGTTTGGGATGGTGAAATATTGATGGCTTGATATTGTGATGTGTCATTTTATAGGAATGCCAAAATCTCATCAAAGAGTTTCATCGACATTGATGTGGTGGCCACCATGTAGCTATGACTCCCACTCATAATATCCTTAGGGGTGGCTACTATTAGCCATCCATTTTCACTGGAATTCATAGGTTTGTTAGAGAGTGTCAACTATGTTAATTATTCATTATAAAACAAAAGTTGGATGCTCTCCCTTTACAACCAATGGTGGTAGAGGTGTCATTTCAACAATGGGGTATTCATTTCATTGGTGAATTTAAAGAAAACTCAAGAAATGGCCACAAATGGATCTTAACTGCTAATGATTATTTCACTAGGTGGGTAGAAGTCGTACCTACCAAGAAGGCCACCAATGAGGGTGTTATTATTTCTAGAAGAAAAAAGCATAACCTACTTCTATGTTATTCTCAAAATTACTACTGACAAAGCCAAAGTATTTAGTTCTTTGAATAATTCATCATTTTTCTTGGATTGTGCAATTGTTTTTCTCACTCTTATAATTATTACCCTCAAGAGAATGGCCTTGTTGAATCCAATAATCAAAATCTAAAGAATAGCATTAAAAAGAATGTAGAGAATAATATGAAAAGATGGCACGAGTAAATTAAGTATGCTTTATGAGCATACTACATAAATAAGAAATATTTTACTGGTAAAAGTCCATTTCAGCTTGTGTGTGGAATGGATAGTACATTTCCTATTCATTTGCAAATGTCAATATATCATATTTTGTAGCATGTTTCTACTAAATTTGATGCCTTTCAAGAAATAATACCAAATTTGGTGAAAATAGGAGAAAATCCTATGATCACCTTGTTAAGAGCCAAGAAGTCATGAAGAAAAAATTTGACATAAGGGATAGAAAACCAAATTTTCAAATAAGGAATCTGTTAGAAAATCAAAAAGGCAGAAATATTTTCTTATATAGATAATTACCTGTGATTATTTTATCCTTATGTTCTTCATTTATCTTTTAGTTCATCAAGAAATTACCAAAACAATAGAATAAAGACACCAGATGTAAGTGTACGATTAAGGAAAAACCCATGTTTAGGGGAAAACCCAATCAACAATTCTTCTTTCAATAGTTTCACGAGATAATCCAAGACTCTTGACCTAGACAAAGACTTCCTCCACACCAAATCAACCCTCTCTTCCTTCTTGCAAATGATAACCCTTTAATAGCAACTTCGACCTAGTATAAGCAACTTGCAGTAGCAGCTTCAACCCAACAAATAGCAACAGCAACAACAACAAAAACAACTTCAACTACTCAAGAAAACTTTGATATTCCTAGATACTCCACTCAAGTGAGAGATAGATGTCCCAAAACTTCGATTTTGATGTTTTCTTCCTTCCTTCCAAATTTCACACCCTTTTCCAGCTCCTTTCCAACTTCACACTTTTTAGTTGCCTTGGCTTGTAATTCAAACTTATATGTCTCAAATGTATTGCACTAGATTGTATTTATAGCCTTCTAGGGAGGTCAAAATACCCTTCTTGAAGTTGGCTTGATCTTCTTGAGGCCGACTTGGTGTGGAGGGGACAAATAGCATGTTTGACTCAATATTAATTGTTTTTACATGATTTAAAAGCCCAAGAAGGGTCTCCTTAAATGGAAAATGACTCTAATGACATAGAACAAATCCTAGAAGTCCTCAATGGGGACTTTTACCTAAAACATGATGACCCAAACATGAAACCCATGATTTAATAAGTCGTAATAATAAAAATAAAAATAAATTCTTCATTCTTCTGATAAATACATTTCATTGTGACTCAAATACATTTATGGAGACAAACCTAGTTACGTATTTAAGCACTTCCTCTTAACTAGGGAGGTATTCATAATAACAAGTACAAGGAAGATCTCAAAACCTATGAACCATGAGGAGTTTAGGAACTGCAATTTCATGGACTAGATTCCTAACTAGGGCAATCTATCTAAGGTCTTCCAACAGTTTAGGCACTCACAGCGCCATGGACTAGATTCCCTACCACGGCAATCTATTCAGGTGAGACTAAGATGGATTAAAGCTTTTAGCCTCTCTAGGTACCACCAAGCTTACTTGCTAACCATCAACCTATTGATTTTTGGTAGCATCGGATGTGCTCTAAGCCTCAAAACTTGTAGGGAGGCTTGGACACATGTATTCCATAATGCCCATAAATTGTTTTTGGAAATTCCACTAGAACGCAATTTTATTAAAATAATTAATTATTTTTAATGGGTGCCTAAGTCTAAACTTAGGAAATTAAAACAATTAAAGGGTATTAATCTAACTGTGGGTGAAACTTCTAAAAGAAGATGAGGATCAAGCCAAAATGATCTGAGTCATTGATTAGGATCTAATCTAGGTCATTGGTTCTCAACATAACGATTATAAAAGGAGGCTTGATGGGCATTTGGAAAGCATGTTGAGTGAAGATCAGAAGATTGAGTTTCTGAAGCACAACAGTGCCAGAAGATGAATTTGAAGTGATATTTTGTAGTGAGCGGCAAGGATAGTATCTGGAGGGAAGTTTTCCTGGGTCAGAGAGTACAAGGCAGAGAAGGCAGAACGACGTCTAGAGAGGTTGATGTTAGGCCATGCAGAGCTATGCTGTGGCAACATAGAGCATGAGAGGGAGATCGAATTCCTACTGAAGAAATCTAGTTTCAGAAGTCGGGAGCTGGGGTGCGAGACCAGGAGGCTAAGATCTTGTTATCACTAAAATAAAAAATTTGGACAACTTGTATGGTTCCAAAGTTGTAAGTCAGTCTTGGTCAAGTCATTTCGATTGTTTTTGTTTAAGGAGTCTAAAACATAGAGTAGAGTCTTGTTCCCATTGTCAAATGAGGTCAACAATCTTGTTTTAACTATCATTAGTCCCACATTGGTTCCTAGGTGTCATGTGTCAAGACTGTTTTAAAGTTCGCATGCTCTACAAAATCAACTAGGAGTTTTCGTAGTGCAAACTCATAAAAATACACTGTGCGCTACGAAAACAGGGATTCGTAATTAGGAGATTTTGTAGCGTAAAACCTAGAATTTGCACTTGGTGCGCTACGAAATCGGGGATTCGTGCCAGATCTTGTCTAGCTGTCTAATCCATCAAAATCCGTTAATGTTTCATCACCATGTGTCAGTCCATGAACCTTGCAAATCACATGCAGTCATTCATTCTCATCATTAAATTCATTAGGGGTCTTGTTTGAACTCTTTTCAAATTTCAAAAAAGTAAGGTGAGGTGAGTTAGTCTTGGTCTTTCCTGTGTTCCTTTCATGCATAAAAAGACAATTGGAAAGCTTAGGGACGACATTTACCATAACTTTTTGAAAGCTCAAGCGAGCCAGTTCTCTGCTTCAAATTCAAGTGAGGCAATGTTCAAATCAACGCAGTGTAGGTTTATCTTCAAGTTTCCTTGTAGGGGTTTCATAGACATGTCTAAGGAAAGGAAAAATCATAGATCATGCTAGTGTCTTAGAGCTTAGCCTGAAGGTCTAGATGTGCTCATGAGAAATAGAGAGGTTGAACATGCATTCAAACAGGTAGGCTGTTGGAGATTCTACAAAAAACTTCAGGGTGGTCATGTTCAAGTAACCAAAGAACTTGCCTTCAATTTCACTGGTTTGAATTCAAGAGTCGGAGTGCTAGAAATACCAATTTCTCCTGAGGTTATATCTACAGTCATGGTGTTAAGATATGGTATGTTCTATGCTTATAACAGTTTACTTCTTTTTCTTATTATATTCCACGGATTAGCAATCACATGTACATAAACTAAAGTGTAGATATAACATTAAACGATCGACAGAAAACAAGCCAAGACAAGAGACATAAGATGTGACAGCTAGCTAGGGACAAACCCCACAATTTGTGGGGAAACCCTTTGATAAAATCTTCTTTTATCTTCAATAATTCAGCAGAGAGAAATAGTACAATAAATCTGATTTATATCAGCAATAGCAAACCCTAGATCAGCAGCATCAGCATGAGCGACTTCATCATCAAACTAGTGCAGACGATATCTAAGAAACCGACCGTCGGATCAGCATGATTCCACCACCAGAAGTTGTGGCTTCCAGAGGAGGTTCAGATGAAACTACAACACAGTTCAGATGAGGAGATCTTCTAGTCCACGTAGGTCAAACTTTACTTCTGAAGTTGCAGCTTCAGTTTCAGCAGATTCCTTCAAACTAGGGCAATCGATATCTTGCAAACCGTTCGTTGGATTGACTTGATTCCACCACCAAAATTTGTGGCTTTCAGAGGAGGTTCATATGAACCTATAGTGCAGTTCAGATGAGGATATATTCTAGTCCACGTAGGTCAAACTTTACTTCTAAAGTTGCAGCTTCAGTTTCAGCAGCTTCCTTCAAAGTAGGGCAGTCGATATCTTGCAAACCGTCCGTCGGATTGACGGATCCACCACCAAAAGTTGCAGCTTTCAGAGGAGATCTAGATGGACCTAGAAAGCAGTTCTAAGGAGGAGATCTAATGGTCAACGATAGTCAAACTTTGGATTTGTAGTTGCAGCTTCAGGTTCAACAGCTTCCGGCTTCACATGTGTGAGAGAGAGACCCTTTTATACGCAATAGAGAAGAGACTCTTTTCTACGCAGTAGAGAGAGAGAGATGTGATGAGATGAGTGAGTCCAAATGAGGAAAATTCCTCCTATATTTATACACAACGTTGGTGTTTGAATAGATGCGACTATTGG
>APFE030349877.1:13300-25345 GCA_000404065.3 Pinus taeda | reverse complement strand
TACATGAGATTTTCAATCATAAATCTCAAATCCTTCAGGTGCTCCACATAGACCTCTTCTTTGATCGAACCATGCAAAAACGCGGTCTATCCATCTGATATAGGTTCCATCCTTGTGAATACATAAGGGCTATGATCAAGCGAATGGTCGTATATCTGGCAACATGTGCAATTATCATAGTTTGTACCTTCCTTCTGGGAGAAACCACGAGCAACAAAATGAGCCTTATAATTTTCCGTACTTCCATCTACTGCATGCTTTATCTTGTAAATCCATTTGGAAGTAACAACTGTCTTTTCCTGGGGTCTGGGAACTACTTCCCAGACATCATTCTTCATAATAGACTCATATTCTTCGGTCATAACATCCTTCCATACTTTATTCATTTTGTATGATCATGCTCATGATGATCAGGTATCCCTAATACCTGTTAGGTTTCTTACTTTCATGAAAAGGTTCCTTGGGGTGCAACATGTCCTTCAGCATCATCAAGTATCCCCCTAAGCCATGAATACCTCTTCCTAGAAGAGGAAGGTTCATGTGGATGAGGATCAATCAGATCCATGGGTTCTTCTACATCAGGCATTGACTCATCATCCTTTTCTTTCGGTTCCCTAGTGTCGACTTCTTGAGAGTTCCTCAAAGTCGGAAGATTGGCCACCTTGCTGCAAGCCATATCTTCATCAAAAGTGACATCATGACTAATCACGACTTCCCTTTGACCGGTGGTGAACATTTCTTCAGGAGTCTTGGAACCCAATGTTTGATGAGGGCATCAATTTTGTACATATATGGTGGTGTTTGTAGTTTCAGCCCATAGAAACTTCGGAAGTCTTTGATCATGTAGCATGGCCTAGACATCTTCCATAATCGTATGGTTCTTCCTTCCCGCCACACCATTCTACTAAGGAGTATGTGATCTAGTAGTCTCCCTCTTAATGCCAGCCTCATATATGCCTAAGTGAACCAACTGTAATATATCGGAGGTCTTGCTTTGGCTTGAGGGGAATGGTCCCCTTTTGAGCTTTCCTTCGGCACATCCTGGACATACACTTTCTTTCTCTACTCGGAATTCGGGCATCCCTGTCACCATTTGTCTTACACTGAGTAGAGCTTTATAATGAAGGTGGGCAAACCTCCAATGCCAAAGTTCGGACTAAAGAGATGTGTCATAAGACATGACACCTAGTGGACTTCCATTGACTTGATATAATGAATCAACACGAAACCCAAGAGTAAAGGCATCTTTAACATTATTTTTCGATACACGTACGTTGTCATTGCTGAAGGTTACCTTGTAGTCTTTGTCTTCCATTGCCGAGATGGACACCAGGTTCTTTTTGAGGTCAGGTGCATTTAATACATCCTGGAATTTCTAGCCTTCTTGAATGGTTTTCCTCTTCCTTGATTCCCAGCTCTCCTCTTACCTTTGCTATTGAATTTATCATTCCTTTGATTTCCATCAGAGGGATTTTGATCATCGTCCTGGTGTGAGTCCTTTCTATCAGGGCACTCCCTTGCATAGTGACCTACTTTATCACAGATTTAACATTGTCATTTTCTTCCACCCTTAGGTCCAGCCTTTCCTTTTGATTTAGTCCCGGAATTATTTCTTCTCTTAGCATGAGAAGAAAAGGCAACAGGAGGACCTTTAGGCATGGGCATTTCTTGCTCTTCTTCCCTTGTTTCTTCTTGAATGCATCTAGCCATTAATTCCTCAAAACGAGGAATTACATTATTGTTCAGAAGAGTAACCATGAACACATACCATTCGGATGGTAATCCTCCAAGAGTCGTGAGTGCCATTTCCCTATCAGTAATAGCCTCCCCAATAGATAGGAGATCGTTCTTGATCTCGGTTATTCTTAAGAAGTATGCTTGCATACTCTCATCTGTACCCTTCTTGATTTCCCTCGGCTTATTTCTAAGAAACAAAACTTGATTTGCATCATTAAATTTAAATAAACTCACCAGTCTATCATAGATTTCCTTGGAGGTGTTCAGGTTAGAGATGTAGACCACCAAGTGCTTGTCGATAGAGTCTTGGATGATCTTTTGTTTTGACTTCTCCGGTTTTCCATTTGTTCCATGCAGCAGCGGATGCATTTGATGGAGGCTAAAAAATATTGCCTTTTACATGGTCCAGCACTCCTTGATCTTCTAGGGTTAGATCGATAGACATCTTCCATCCATGATAGTCAACTTTCTCACGAAGCTTGCCTTTGGCAGAGTGTTGAGGACCCCATAGTTCTCTTAGGATAGCCTTGCCAATCTTCTCTTCGATGATTGCTCTTGCTCTTGCTCGGGCTTTGTCTTCACCTCAACTTTGATACCATTTTAAGATATGGTATGTTCTATGCTTATAACAGTTTACTTCTTTTTCTTATTATATTCCACAGATTAGTAATCACAAGTATATAAAGTAAAGTGTAGATAGAACATTAAAAAATCGACAGAAAACTAACCAAGACAAGAGATACAAGATGTGGCAGCTAGCCAGGGACAAAACCCACAATGTGTGGGGAAACCCTTTGATCAAATCTTATTTTATCTTCAATAATTCAGTAGAGAGAAATAGTACAATAAATCTGATTTATATCAGCAGTAGCAAACCCTAGATCAACAGCATCAGCATCAGCGGCTTCATCATCAAACTAGGGTAGACAATATCTCACAAACCAACCGTCGGATCGGCATGATTCCACCACCAGAAGTTGCGGCTTCTAGAGGAGGTTCAAATGAACCTACAATGCAGTTTAGATGAGGAGATATTCTAGTCCACGTAGGTCAAACTTTAATTATGTAGTTGCAGCTTCAGTTTCAGCAACTTCCTTCAAACTAGGGCAGTCGATATCTTGCAAACCATCCGTTGCATTGACAAGATTCCACCACCAAAAGTTGTGGCTCTCAGAGGAGGTTCAGATGAACCTATAGTGCAGTTTAGATGAGGAGATATTCTAGTCCACATAGGTCAAACTGTACTTCTACAGTTGCAACTTTAGTTTTAAAAGCTTCCTTCAAACTAGGGCAGTCGATATCTTGCAAACCGTCTGTTGGATTGACTTGATACCACCACCAAAATTTGCAGCTTTTAGAGGAGATCCAGATGGACCTACAATGCATTTATAAGGAGGAGATCTGATGGTAAACACTAGTCAAACTTTGGATCTGCAGTTGCAGCTTCAAGTTCAACAGCTTCCCGCTTCACATGTGTGAGAGAGAGACCCTTTTATGTGCAGTAGAGAAGAGACTCTTTTCTACTCTCTCTATAGAGAGAGAGAGGTGTGATGAGATGAGTGAGTCCAAATGAGGAAAATTCCTCCTATATTTATACACAACGTTGGTGTTTGAATAGATGCAACTGTTGGGCTTCTAAGCCTACATGAGTTGTAGGTCGGCTTGATAATAATTCCATAATCAAAATAAATTCATATCTCCACGAATACTTATCAAAATCGGAAGATCTTTATATCAATCCTACACCTCTCGACAAGAGGAATCTAATAAAAATCTTATCAACGATGAATAACATGACCCACATGAAGTTTTTCCCTAGTTTCCAATTTTAACACATGGAGATACCCAGAGGCCAGGAAAGATGGTTCAAGAATTTTAAATTTGAAATGGCACACTGCCAATTTTTGAAGCCAGAATTCATAGGGTCGGACTTAACCAAATCAGTGCCCAGAAGCTATGTAAAAGATTCATATACCAACTTTTTGACATGCATCCAAAGATGTTTTACTTATGAGGGGAGATACCATAAGGTGTACTCTTACCATTTTAAGCTCCTCTTGCATTTCACTGGAAAAATATCTCTTGATTTACCTTTTTATTTGTTTCGTAGCTTAAGCAAAATGTCTAATAAGGTTCAATTAAAGAAAGAAGCTTGTGAGACCTCCTTGTTCCATCATGGGTTGATCAAGTTGATTTTTTTACATGAGCTTCAAAAGATTGGAAGAGAATGGTTTGCTTTCTTGTTTATGACAGGCTTTAAAACTGAAACAGGACTTAGTCCTAAGGCTAAGGAGATTTCTTCACCAGCAGTAAGTCATCAGGAGGAAACAAGATCAAGTAGATTCGTGAGATTGAAAGCCAGAAAGAAGGTGAAGGAGCCTATGACACCACTAGTAATTCAAGGCACTCCTCAACAATCATAGAGGAAGAAGGTTCAAATCAATGAGGTGTTACAAGAGCAGTCTGTTGATAAAACTGTCCAAAGAAGAGTAACAAGAAGTCAATTAGCCAAGGAAAAGGGGAAGACTGAGATTGTTGATGAAAGCCCAGCTTCAACGGGAAATTTGAATGATCTCCTCCAAGCTATTGACATAGAGGAGACCCCTATGGTCCAAGTAGGTTTACTTGAAGCAGATAAAATCGAAACAAAAAGAGTTAAATCTTCTAAAAAGATTCAATTTGATGACCAGGTCTCAGAGTTTGTCTTCAATCCAAGAAGACCTATGACTAGACATTTAAGAAGGTTACAAGAGGAAGAGCTAGAAACAAGTGAGACAGGGGAGGCAACAGAATTCCTTGAAGAACCTGTGGTTCCATCAGTACAATCTTCACTAGTGCACAAAGATGATAAAGGCAAGGCATTTATCACTCATGAGGAAGAATGTAGCTTGGAGCAGGTAAAAAGAAATTGGTGTCTGCCAATCTTGAGATTGCCCAACTCAAGGAAAGGGAAAAGAGACATGTAGTTGAAAGAGAAAATTTCAAAAGAGTAAAAGCCAGTTGAGAAGATGGAAAAGCTCCAAGATATGAAGTAGTGGGAAATCATGCTCAATATTTCGTTTGGACCGTCCCTGCAATAAAGGAGGCAAGATATGTCAGAAGGGTCAATGAAAAATTAAGAACTAAAATCCAAATGATGAAAATACAGATTGAAGATTTGAAGATTTAGCTTAATGAACTAGAAGAAAAGTCTTAGCATAAATGAACCTCACAGTAAGTGAAGAAATTTTGACATAATTTTGATGCGAAACTTACTTTTTGAAGACTGAAGATTATTTTTGGATAGACAATGTCAGTTTTGTTTGGCCTATTAGCATGTGGAGAAGCCATCAAAAAATCCAAAAAAAAATGACAAAAATTTGTGTTCTTGATTCACATAGCAGTTTCATAGCGCGCTACGAAACTGGTAAAGATGACATATAATGCACAGTAGTCTCATAGCGCACTACGAAACTATTGAAGTTGCCAGTTTTGTTTTTCTTGAATCAATTTTGAAATGAAAAGGGGAACCACTATGAAATAATGTTGCTGCAGAAGACACTAAAGGGCCACCTCAGAAGTTTTGAATATAAAGGAAAGGAAAATTCAAAGAATGAGAAGCATATAATAACGCCAAACTCTGCGCTATGAAAACAACAGTCATTTTGTAGCTCAGACAGATTGTCGTGCTTCAGGCAGCATCTGAGGGGTTTGTCTTAACATGAGTATATGAGTAGGACTTTTGGATAAATTCAAGGCATCACATGTTATTAAAGGGGATAATATGGTTAGCAGAATTCGAGGAACCACTTTGGAGACCAAATAGAAAATACAGGGGTAGTTTTCCTAGTATCCAGGGACAGTCAAAGAAAAAGAAATCAAAGGCTAGCATGAAGTTTAAAGTCATCACTTAAGCCAAAGATGAAGAGGGAAAAATGTCAAAGAACGAGTTTATTTTCATAGTTAAGGTTGTTTCCAGCATAAATAAGGAGTTACACTCCTAGTCAAATTAGGTATCTGGGACTGTTAGTTTACAATCAGTTGTAATTAATAGTTTTTTTAAAGATCAGTAGGTGTCAGGTCTAGAGAAATTCGAATTCCCCTCTTGATGGAGGAAGGAATCCAAGCTTGTAATGAAACTCTATATATGACAAGAGAAGTAATGCACCAAGGGTTGGAAATTTTTGTGAAAAAAACACTCATATTGTGTCATTGTAGAAGACTATGTTTTTATGAATACAGAGTTTGTCTTCACTTCTCAGGATTCAGAAGAGAGTTCAATGCTTAATTGTCTTATGGTTGTCTTCATTTCCTCACTTGCAGTGGTATGAATGTATTTTACTTAGAGCTCATTGGCTATGCTATAACTTCCTTCACTCATTTGTAGACGGTGTTTCTTACATGTTCTCCTGTGTTAACTGATATATTGAACTCTTGATGCCCTGACTTCCATGTTAAGCTAATATTATTGTCATATTAAACATTTTCTGACCCCACAAGCACAATGGATGTTTGTTGACTGTGTTTCAACCATTCACACTCCTTCATTTGTTCTATAGAGTTAGCCATCTAATCATTAATTGAAATCTTTATCCCAGTGAAAGAGCCCTCTCAGGTTGAGGAGGCTAAGCCTCAGCCAAAATTTTGGTTTGAAATAGTTACTCAAAGTATTCTTGATCAACAGCCTATCAGGGTCAAGTTTTGTGATAACAGATTTAAAGTCTCCAGCGAGCAGAGGATCGGAAGGAGGGACAACACAGTCCCAGCAGAGGTGATGCAGAAACTGTGGGGGGTTGACACAGTTTTGTGCAGAAGCTGACACGGAAGAGACGCAGAGGCTCATTTCTAGTGAGACCAAAGTTGGTTCTTCGAGTGACAGAGTGAGATCATCTCACTATTTGTTTTTCCTAGTTTCTCTTTGTATCGAATAGCCAGTTGAGCATCCAATGGATTGTATTTAGAATTACTACTTCTTAATAATAAAACCCTCTGCTGCTGCACCGGTTTTCCCGAAAACATTTGTCCAAAAATAACGGTGTAATGCGTTGTGTACTTATTTCTTGCTCAATTTCTTGTTTTCTTTTATAATATAGTTGGTGAAGACTATATTCTATTAGTTTCGATGTTTGTTGTAGGAAATAGTAAATAATTTGTTCAGTAATTAACAAATAGAAGGAACTTAATCAGTTGTTGCAGTGGTGATTCGGGTAATCAAATTTTCACCTAGTATCAAATTGCAGGTGAGGTAAGAGAGGAGATCGGAAGAGCTCAACACTAAAAAGGAGGAGGGAGATCGAAGTGTTTCACAGGCAACAGATCGAATCCCCAGAGGGATTGCACAATCCAAGCCAGGAGAGCAAGATTTTCGTGGAATATCTCTCTCTAAGTGAGTCGAAAGATAGGTAAGATTTCCAGATCGATATTTTTCAGTGACAGAGGGAGAAGCATAGTAGAAGCTTCAGCCCAGAGCAGTTTTTGGCGAGAGGCATTTTTCTGCAATAGTTACTAGGGAAGAAAATCATCTAAAGGAAGAAGGGAGACACTGTTGAGTGAATTTCTTCCAAAAAGAATTCCTATCCAGGGAATTTGATTTCTCTATTACTAAGCAGCAGCAGAGAGGAGTCGATCTACTAACTCCATCAAGGAGTGTGTAGGCCAACCTAGCGCTGCACAGAGGAGAGAGAAAGCAGTTTGACACTTTCGTTAGCAAAGATGGTTACCAGTGGGTTACGAGATCAAGATCGGTTGGATGGTGCATCCAACTATGTGATCAGGAAGGAAAGGATGGCATGCCTTTTGGATGAAGATTTGCTCAATATCTATGTCGACAGTGTGGTAGCTAAGACTGCAGATCTAGATCCACTCACAAAGCACAAGGGAGAGATGGCGAAGGCCAACCAGATGATCCTAGATGGAGTGAAGGATCATGTAGTATGTCACATCTCAGGCAAAGGGACTAGAAAGGAAATGTGGGATGCCTTGTCCATTCTATATCAAGGACCTTCCAAGCAGTGGAAGATGTACTTGGAGCAAGAGATAAAATCCACACAGATGCAGAAGGGGCAACACATTGATCCGTTCCTTGCAAATCTTCAAGAAACCTAAGACAAATTGGAAGTTGTGGGGTCAACACCTCATCCTACCAAGATGGTAAGGCTAGCTCTAAATTCAGTCTCGGTAGAATGGAAAGTGGTTGTCCAGAGCATCCTGGGAAGAGAAATATTTCCAGATTGGGAAGGGATGTGGGCCGCTCTTCAGCAGGAAGAGATGAGGAGAGACTTAGTCAAGTGCAAACTTGACAATAGCAACGGAAATAGTGGGACGAAGTCAAAGGAGGAGGATGAAAATGCAACCCTTACATTTAAGGGATAGTAGGAATAGTGGAAGAAGAAGAAAGATGTTTCGAAGATCAAGTTATTATGATGTGGTGAACTTGGTCACTACGCTACACAGTGTCCTCTCAAGAAGATGAACAAAGACGAGAAGCATGATACAAAGGTTGCATCCACACAGATCAAGGAGGAGGATTTTTCCATGATATCCCAAAGGTGGGGTGATATAGAATTGTAGTTCAAAAGAACTACATATGGGAAGGATCCTTCAGGAGTCCACCTTATGGATCAATACCTTGCTATGGGAGCCCAAATCAGAAGTAGAAGGATGGACTAGTGTCATTGGGTGCAGAAAGGTGCTAAAGTGATAGTTACAGTGGTTAGGAGTAACAGAGACTGAGAAGCGTAAAGCTAGAGTTGGTTGTAGTGCAGTTGGCATAGAACAGAGTCAGCAGTAGCGCAGAGGCTTCAAAGCATCACCGCAGAGAATAGTAGCATGCAGAACTTCAGCAACAGATGCATGATGTTGAACACCTGTGTAGTTTTTAACCCCATATAGAAATTACCTGCATACAAATTCTAAATCACAGAAAAATAAACAATGCGAGAGCATAACACATAAAAACACATATGCACAGAGATTTCCCCTGGATCCCAAAGCCGGGACTACCAGCTTGATTTTTCATTATGTTCCTTTAAATTTTACAATACATATTTATACATGTCGAAGCATCCAATACCATGGACTGAAAACCATCGCGTCCAAAACCATGGACCGAAAACCATCGCGTCCAAAAAAATGTGCGAAAATCATGCACAAAACCATAGGTGGGTCTGCCCAACCTAACATAGGGTCCAAAACCAAAATTTTCCAGGCCGTTGCCCTGGACCCCATAAAGTGGGGTTACGAGTACCCCTCAAACCCCCTGTTAACTATGTGGAAAGAATATAACACAACCCAACAACCTGTTCAGTAATTTAGGATGATTTTCCATCGTTGATGCAGTAGCAACAACAATTGGAGAAGGTTACAGTACAGATGCAGTGTTGTCAGTGGCAGTGTCAATAGTAGTACAAATGCAAAATTTGTGTATTAGTTGGTGAGAAACAATGTCAGACATCAGCTGCACAGAGGGAGATGTTATAGATTAAGGTGATGCTTCAGCAGGTTGCATCACTAGAGCACATTCCAAGCTAAGATGGAGTGTTTATTTTTGGCAGCATCGGATGTGATCTAAGCCTCAAAACTTGTTGGGAGTTTTGGACACATGTATTCCGCAATACCTAGAAATCATTTTTGGAAATTCCACCCAGAGATAGTTTTACTAAAATAATTAATTATTTTTAATGGGTGCCTACGTCTAAACTTAGGAAATTGCAATAATTAAAGGGTATTAATCTAACTGTGGGTGAAACTTCTAGAAGAAGATGAGGATCAATCCAAAATGATCTGAGCCATTGATTAGGATCTAATCTGGGTCGTTGGTTCTCAACAGAAGGATCATAAGAGGAGGCTTGATGGGAATTTGGAAAGCACATCAGGTGTAAATTAGAAGATCGAATTTGTGAAGCACAACAATTGTCGGAAGAGGAATTCGAAGTGATATTTTACAGTGAGGGGCAGGGATAGTACCCGGAGGGAAGTTTTCCTAGGTCGGAGAGTACATGGTAGAGAGGGAAGAACGACATCTAGAAAGGTTTTCACTGGGCCACACAGCGCTACGTTGTGGGAGTGCAGAGCCTAAGAAGGAGATCGAATTCTTGGTAAGGAAATTGAGTTTCATAAGACGGGAGCTGGAGTATGAGACAAGGAGGCTAAGAACTAAATTTTCTAGCCAACGGAGGATTAGAATGAGGTGCAGCGCAGTCCCAACAGAGGTGACACGAAGATTGCGTGGGGTTGACGCAGTCAGTTCTTCCAGTGATAGGGTGAGATCATCTCACTATTTTCTTTGCCCATCTTCTCTCTGTGTCAGATAGCTAGTTGAGCATCCAAAAAATTGTACTCAGAATTACTACTTCTTAATAATAAAACCCTCAGTTTTTGCACCGATTTTCCCGCATTGGGTTTTTCCAGGGACATTTGTCCAAAAATTACGGTGTAATGTGTTATGTATTGCATTCTTACTCAGTTTCTTGTTTCCTCTTATATTTTAATTGGTGAATACTACAGTGTATTAGTATCGTTGTTTACTGTAGGAAACAACAAATAATTTGTTCAGTAATCAATAAATAGAAGGAACTTAATTAGTTGTTGCAGTGGTGATTCAGGTAATCGAATTTTCACACAACCCAGGGATCCAAGTGCATATTTGAGGTTAGATCTCTATGACCAACACCACCCTCCCTACTTCGAGATCGAGACATCAACATAAAGTGTCAACAATATGTCCTCCCAAGCAATGTGTTTCACACACAAAGCATCAACACTCTCGATTATTCCAATTGGTAGCAAATCCTCCCCGATCAAACAAATTGGTAACAAATCTCTCTTGTGTAACCAGCATGTTATCAAACCTCTGAGAGATTGACTTGTACAAACACAACCCCGATCACTAACAAAATTTCAAATCTACATAAGTAAACGCAAACCTCTAGAGTCTTTCAAACAACTAGATGTTTCTTCTCAATTTATCACAGTAGGAATTTCAAATGAATCTTGACAGAATATTCCTTAATCATACATCTTCCTTTCCTACTTCACATGCGGAAATGTTGAAAATAGCAACAAGAAATGATAAAAACAGAATCCAGAAATTCCAATTTTAATTTGTTCTTCAATTAAAATTGTGAATTAAAATCAAATTTTAGTCTCACCAACTGCTTGGAAATAATTAATTAATTCATTATGGATTAATTAGTTGGAGAAATTCAAGTTAGAAGTCTTTCTGCAGTCATACAGGACTTATCCCTTAAATTAAGGAGATTGTCCCTTAATTAAGGGTTATATTTGATTTGTAATTAGTTCGCTTAGTTTACTGAGTTAAGTCCAGTTAAATTAGTTCCAAACTGTTTGAGGAACTAATTGTGAGTTATCAGTCAATTGATGCATGCATGCACTCAACCAGTGTACTCCAAATAATTGAAGATTCCCTCATCAAAAACTCATGCATGTCTATTCTGAGAAAGACCCAATTGAGATTAAAGACAAGGATATTGTACTATCAGTTGCATGTGTTTTCCTATAAAGGAAACTCATGCATGCAGTCAAGGAAATGTACCTTCAGGATTGCGTAGTTCTGACAGTGTGTTAGAGCAGTGTGTGAGAGTAGTGTTACACTAGGTGAAGGAGATCATCCCAGAGGTAACTTCCCAAGGAAATAGGAGCTAGGAGGGCAGAGGAGAAGGCTTGTGAGAAGCTTTGATTGCCTGTGAGCATCCAGGAGGATTGTACTGAGAGTTGGCTAGTTGTGAGAGCTAAGGCTTTGTATAATTCTGATGTATTTCCACCTTGTATGATAATACAGATAGTGGGGCTTTTAGCTGAGGCTTTCCCCTGAGTATTTTCTATGTTTCATGTGCATCGATTCTTCTTCTTCTAGTTATATGTGTTCTTCTCTGATTCAGCTCAATCTTTAAGGCTCCGCAAGTTTGATAGTAGAAGTAGATTATAGTATTTTTGCTTTCGTATATTTCATTATCGAGTTAATCTACAGTCAGATTTTGTAGATCTCAGAGGTAGATTTGTAGTCTTGCTCAATCTTTAAGCTTCCACAAATTGATACTAGAAGTAGGTTATAGTATTTTTCTTTAGTATATTGCATTATCGGGTTAATCTACATTCATATTTTCTACATGATCTTAGAGGTAGATTTGTAGAGAATTTGCAGAATTTTTTCATGGTATCAGAGCTAGCTGATCTATAGAGAAATTTCTATCATGGTATTAGAGCTGAGTTTATCGAATCTGTGAACAATATACGAAGAAGAGAATTCGAAGTTTGAAGTTCGGGGTTGCAGGTGCAAATCGAATTCATATCATACTTTCAAATATATAT